>WBMV01006674.1:1121310-1202665 GCA_013396655.1 Campylorhamphus procurvoides | reverse complement strand
CGTGCCCCATCAGCCGTGTTACTTTCGTATTTTAAAACAAAATCTAAAAGCCAATGGGATTTCAGAAAGGAAGTCAACTACAGGAAAATTGATCCTTAAGCAAATTAACCTAACATTTTAAATTTAAGAAGTGCAAATGCTCATAATGTCTTATCCATAAAGTAACCATAGTGTTGAATGCATGCTTGCTTGTGGCATTTATGTTTCAACTTGTTTTAAAACAACATTATAAACTTTATCATAAACTATGATATAGTTACTATCTCCCTGGTGTTTACTGATTATTCACTTGTTCTCATGTACTCTGCAGCTAGGAATGAAAAGGAGGTTTTCTTTAAGGATTCTGCAAATGCAGGAGAAGAGAATACATATTTATATAGAACTTTCAGAAGTTAAATTAAATCAGTTCACTTCATTTGTGTAGAAATAGCACTGTAACATCCTTCTTTTTCCTGGGAAGGCTTATACTTCTATGATGAAGTAGGGGAAAGGATCATTTCCATATAATTGACGGAAGGATACTCACTATATTCCTGAAGCAGAAAATCAGTACAGTGTAAATATGCAGATTCCTCTCACGTGTCTGCAAACACATCCACACTTGAAAACTCGAATGTGAAAGCAATTCTAGAAGTTCAGGCTGGGAGTGTCCCAGTACAGGTGACAGATCCAGTTAGAATTTTAGACAGACAATTCTCCTTTAAAGACAGCAAGCAGCCAGCCTGGATTAAAAAGAATTGTTTTATTTGGACAAAGGCACATAGTCTTTATTATTGAACACGTATCTTTTACCTGCAATATTAAGAATCTCAACATCATTTTTAATCTGATACCACAACTATCATCACAGCTAGTCAATGTTCAAAACTCAAATGAATATTCAGTTATTTATAGCTTAATAATACTTCAACTTTCCAAATGCATAAAATGGATATTTTAAAAAAATTACTCTGCACTGAGACTATTTTCAGAGGAAAACTCAACTATCACAAGTCTTTCAGAATAGAGAAATCACAACTAGCCCTGAATAAGGACAATTACATTAGAAATCCAGAAATAAAAGCAAAAGGATTAAATTAACAAGGTAATGAACATCTGCCACAGTATAAGGAGAAAAAAAGGTTGACAGGGATTTGCTACAGTAAGGCAACATACTTGGAAAATCTTCAGTTATACTAAAATACACATCAATGCCCTTTTTGTCCTGAATATATTTAAGTAGTCCTAAAGAAATGTTTCATAACAGAAGAAGAAATGCTTTTAGAATTTCTGGTGTCAATACCTTCTGCAGGTACTTATGCCAGACTGACTGGCATGGAACAGATCTGTAGTGAACTTCTAAATCAAACTAAATTACAAGATGCAGAATGAATTTGCTTCCCTTTTAACAAAACTTCTAAGTGTAATCCTTACCTCCCTAGTCTCAGCAGCTATAAGTACTGAGAAACTAAGTCATGGCTTGCAATGGTAATTTCTCCAACTAGAATAGTTGTTTCTTATTAAAAATATTAGATGTTTATGATCGTTAATACTGATGCAATTGAAGTGACTCAACCAGCATCTTCCTAACGGGTCTGCGGTCCAAGAAAAACTAACACCCAGTAACAGTATCCAATTGTGTTTTCTAGTAATTAATTATCTTTATTTTTAGTTACTAATATTGGTTTGATCCAATTCAAGCTGAAAATAGCTATAAAGAATTTACAGAAAAACATAAAACATCCGGAGTCAGTGTAATTCTGCTCTCCTAGCAAAATGGTAAAAAGTAATTTGATCTCCAGTACTCCTTTTGGTATCTCTTATGGTAGCGAGTTTCCAAGCTGTAATGATACGAGCTGAAAAGAGATTTGATGTAGGTTAATCAGTTGTTTTTGACATACTAAAACCTCTGTATCGTCTGTACTGCTTCTGCCAGTCACAAATCTTTCCACAGCTAATTCTCAGTACAGCTGAATTAAAAAACCCCGAATCATCAGGTGGTACTTCCCACTTCAGACATCATTGATTTTTCTCAACTCTCCTGCTCAAAGTCAGAGCCGATCTACCACAGAAGAATTAATCTCCAATTGTGTCAATACAAACCTGTCAATTACCCATGAAAAGTTTTGGTTTAAAGATAGAAAAAACACTAATTTGTAAATACAGACCATATTCTTTCAGTTAATATACACACCAAGAAACAATAACTTAAACATGGCCATTATTTAAAAAAGGCAAAGAGAGACATTTTAAATTTCATTGTAAAAATCACTTTTACATATAGTTGAAATTCTTTTTTAGGGAATAAATCCCCCAAGCATTAGTGCGTATTATCAATTATAAAAATATTTCTGCACAAGTTTAACCTTCAGTCCTGCATGTAGTTCTATGTTTTTCTATACAAAAGTACATGACCATAACAGAAGAACCATTGTGCATTATCAAAATAGGAATTATGTGATGTTCGTTACTAAAGTATCATGAAAAAAATTTCTCTTACTTGCTTTAGTCAATGGGAATACTTTTCTGTTTAGATTTCCAAGATGACCCTGGTTACCAAGAAATACAGATGGTTGACCTAAGCAGTTTGGTATGAATTTTAAGACATGCAAGTTCAGAAATCTTCAACAGGCTTACCCATTCACTTAATATTGCACAGTATCACCCCCCTCCCTCAAAAAAGAGCCCTAGTATATTAATTTAGCCTAGGCACGTTATTACCCAGAGTCATTCGGGAATCATATAACCTTCCCAAGAAAGGTGGGTTCCCACTTCTCTCTGTCTCTCTCCTTTTAAATCACATAATTGAGAACAACTGAGATGTTGGAGTGGCCATGGGTTAGTGAATTGCTAGTAAGGTAGTAGTTTAACACCTTTAAATCACCTGGAATAAAAATGTATTCTGTGTTTGAGCTTGACTATAAAAGCACCCTATGGAAATAAAAAGATAATGACAAGTAATGACTAGACAATTATTAACTTTCTGTGTAATACATACTTTTTCCCAGAATCTACACAGCTTCTCCCAAGAGCCTGATAATGAAAGTGATAATGAATTGTTATTGACATACTTTTTTCCAAAAAGCCCTCTAAATCTTCCAAACTGTCAGCAGAAATGTTTTGCTTCAAGACAGAATTTGTGGGAACTTTTAATACGATGAAGAGTTTTATACTTGTATAATAATACACAACAACAGTAAGATCCTGAGGCATGTTATATGTGAGTTCACAATTTTGTTCAGCGTTCTGCCTGAGCATTATTGGTTTCAAATATTTGCAAACTTCCCTTGCCAGTATGTCCTCAAGGCAGGTATCAGAAGCATTTCTGCTGAATACTTCTGCTAGTTGTATGTCCAAGTTAAAAAAATTAATTCTAATTTTGGCATTACTGCTGCTAATTTTTACTCAATACACATGCAAACCAAGAAGAGACAATATGAAGACAAGCGACTCTTGTTTATGCTTTGTTGTTCTTTTTCTTTGGTTTAAAACATATGTGAAACATAGTGTATGAAATAGCTCGTTTACAACTTCATATTAGTATGTGTGTGTTCAGCAGTAAATCCTAAATGACGCTTCAGTATGTTTGACGTCCTCCACTGTACATCAGTGTGTGTATTCCCTACCTAGTACACAGAGAAGGAAATCAAATGTTCTTCCAGAGAAAGTTTCATATTTATTCAAAAGGCATACATCTCAACTGACTTTTTCATTACTAGAAATTTTTAATTTCATGAAACTTATAAATTAAGGGACTTCTTACTGTTTCAGTAATATTACAAGCAATACTCATTGTTGTATATTGTAGGTCCTATACAAACCCCCCATACCATTTAATCCCGAGTAAAGGTTTCAAATGGTGTCCCATGGGATTTCATCCACTGTGAAGGAAAACATCAAGGCATCATGGACTGTAAGTGTCTTGAAAATTATTTTAAAGCTTTGAAAAGTTCTTCCTCATCAGAACGCACAAATGCAAAATAACCTATCCTATATCCAAAACAATTCAAGGTAAAATAGTAATAATAACTGGATTTTAAATTTAAGAAACACAGTCACTAACTACACAGTATGAAAACAATTGGCAAATCTGAAAAAGTGATTGTTATATATATTATATATATAAAAATATAACAATATTGCTCTATTGTTATATTTTAAAGTTGCCTTTAAGTTTTAAGGTAACAAGAACTAAATTCTTGCAACTTTCTGACATCAAACTTCAGTATTGTCAAGAAAAACCCTGGATACTTTGAAATGCTTTTATTTCTAGTGTCCTGACTCAAAGGACGCGTACATTTAATCTGATCCAGATTGCAAAATGTGCTGTATTAATATGAAATAAAGTACAAAAAAAATTTCACTCTAACAAGAGTTTTAAGAAGTGAGTTCTTAACTGAGGTCTGTGGTTAAAGTCTAGTGAAAATGTCTGCTATCATATTATAGAAGAAACAGTATACAGTCATAACTGGATTGTAACATCTAATCAGGCACTTTTCAAACACCTTGTTAGCTTAAAATCAATGATAAAAAGGGGGTCTTTATACCATTTGATGTTTCAGAAAGGCATGAATCACTAGTATGCCCCTCTACTTTTGTTACTTACAAAAATTTTCACTCAGCTTAAAAAAAAAATTGAAAAACTCATATTGGTTATGATCACTACAAATTTTAAGATGACGGCTTTAAGCAGAAGAGTATTGCAAAAGTGTCTGCTAAAATAAAAGCTCCAGATTTTTTTGAATTCTCAACACAGCAAACAAACTGTCTGACTGCAAACTTGCATTTCATTGCTAAAGCAAAAGCTATAAAATAAACTGCAGTGCACAACTTCAATATGATTCTAAGAACTTATTAATGCTGATACCAGAGGTGATTTATTTGGCTTTTTGGTGTTCTGCATTTGCTTTTTTTTTCTTTAAAAATAAAACCTTCCTCTCCTGACAGAATACTGTTAAACACAGAAAAAAAATTGCTACTCTCTACTATTGTCAGTCTTTCAGATACAGTAAAAAAACCTCAACATAGGAGAGCTCGAGAGCAAGTCATCAATCTGCAAAATGTTATACATCAGTAATAAGGCATCCACTTTACAGCTGTTAAAACAAAAAAGGAAGCTTTTCCCAAAATATATATTTTGGATCTCTGTAAACAAAGCTTATATGTATTGCTTCCATTCATTTCAAAAATATACACCCACATGGACTGAAAGTGATCTTGGTGCTATGAATTTTAAATTACTGTAATTTATGCAGTATAATCTGAAGATACAAAACCCAAATATTTTTGAACTTCGTATTTTGAAATACATCAAAAAGTTTATGCTCATGTGAAAAGAAAGCTAAAAATATACTCCAAATTTTAAGTAATTTCATTGAACAGAGAAAGTACTATGAAAATAAACATTCATCTCGTTTGCTAACAATAAATATAAAGACAGTTATTATAACATACTGCAACACACAGGAAGTATTACTATATTGACCTTTATGTTCCATCAGTAGTTTTTAAATCTTTCCTCATTGAGGCCTGAATCTTCTACCTTGTCAGCTGTCCAACAACTTTTAAGAGGGTTTTATTTTCTTGTTTCAATTGTTCATTTTCATCTTCTATATCATCTAGGTCCTGTGCAAGGAAAAAGAAACATAAATATTTCTCAGGACATAAATACAAATTCTCAATTAGTAGCAGTAGGACTTTAGCATGTTAGCACTGAAATGAAGAAGCTGGAGTAGGGATTCGAGAATTAGTGTCACAGAAGGTACCCTTACAACTGTTAAACTGGCCTGTTTCTAAGTGTTACTGTAATTACAAAATATTAACATTATATTCCCACATACAAGCATTTTTAAATAGAAACATATTCAAAGTGAAAATACAGCAGGAATTAATGCATAAAGAAACCAAAATAGGATGGGTGTGATTATTTTTCTGGCATATACAGAGTGTGTATCAGTCAGCTATTACCACTACCACCCTAGACTCTGCTTGTCTGCAACTATCCCACTCACATATACACATTACTGGTTATTACTGCAAGAAGACCTGCTTTGTGTTTTAAATAAAGTAGCAATATTCTCAGAAACAAATCTGCCTGTCCATTTTTTTTCTGTTTTCTGTGAAAAAAAAATTAAAATGGATTTTGTAACTTCTGTATAAACTGCTGAAAGACCCAGCAGCTCACACAGTAATAAGGGGTGCTCAAAATAGATTGTTTTCACCCCAAATATTTTTCTCTTTTCCACCAATTACCATTTTTATCCAGTTCCCATTTCCCTTCTTCACTTCCTACCAAGTCTTTTCAAGCATTTAAAGTGAAAACCAGTGAAAATGGCTGCTTAATGCAAGCATTGGTTCAGTAAAAGTAATTTTACTGTATTAAAAAAACACATGGAAGAAACAGAATGTGAATGACAAAAAGAATGAAAAAACAGAAGACTGGTGTCAAGAACAGCACTTCAAGGAGAAAAATAAAAGGTGGGCAAAGGAAAAAGAACCAAAATTCTCATTCAAAATCTTAGATGTCTCTTGATTCAAGTCTGCAAAACCAAAACCGTCTTGTTGCCTTAAGTAGTAAAGAAAAGATACTCTTTCATCCCTTTAAGTTGTTAAGCAGCATTTGACACACGAAGCCTAGTTTCTTATTACTTTTTAGTGAGGTCATTCCAAAAGTGCATGCTAGAGATGATGTGTTTAATTGGTGTAATAATTTTTAAAAGCCTTTTCAGTTTGCCAAGCCAAAATCCATACCACAACACCTCTGCAATTACTTCACTGTTTTTCTAATGTGGAAACAAGAAATTACTAGCAGAAACTCCTCTTTGCTTCACAGAAATGATGCTGCATCACAGTACGAGTGAATTCCAGGGAAAGCATTTGACTGCTTCAACATAACAGATACAAGTGACTTAAAGATCTAAATATGGAAAGGTTTGATGGATACAATTTAATATAAAGAAACACACTTTTATACTCTCTTTTGTTCAATTCAGATGAATGATCTGATGGAAGGGACAATATATTTTCAAGAAAATGGTATTTTTTTAAATTTTGTATGTAGAATACTTGATTTGAACTTGTTAGCCCAGCCACCGGATGCCTCAGTTAAAACTTAACTAAAGACCTTCTGTTTAAAATACCACAATTGACTCAAAATAAAATATTAAGTTTGTGAAATGCTTATGCTGCAAAAATAACATTCCAAAGATTACTACAAGTAAGAGTCTCTTGAATATGAGCCAGGAAAAATAGCTGTTTCAGTTTAAATATCTACAGAAACAATAGGCTGAGAGATGCAAAGGACTTTGCCACTCTGAAATTTAGTTTCTTATTCAAAGTTGCAACACTAACTTATGCTTATAAGCAAAAAAAGATGTAATAGCCGGGAAGCTTGAACTTCACATACCAAAGGAATCAATAACCACACAACTGACACTAATTGGATTGTAAATCCTCACTGACGGACTCTCTCCAAACACACTTTTAACTACAATGACATCTTAGTGAGGTCACAGATGACTAAGTGTAAACTAGTCAACAACTGAACTTTGCCTACAAATATTTAAGTATTTTGAGATGCCTTTCCCTTCAGACATTTGAGGGTTTTATGAAGAAATTACCCCTTTCTTACAAAAAACATGGCTGGCATACTTTTAATGTCTAACGTAATGGAATGAGGAAATGCCATTTATGGCAGAAAGACTTTTCTGTTCCTCAATATAAATGCAGCTCATGTTCCTTAAGTATCTCTGTGATGTACTGACTGATGTCAGTAAAATTATACTGTTACATTAAATAAATATATTTACTTAAAATGAGAAGAAGTCTGCCAAGAAGTTTACAGGATTCTTGGAAAAACAGTTTTTCAAATGCAACACAAGGTCTTAGCTAATCAAGGATGCATCCATGGTTATGAAATGACTGAAACTTCTAGAAAGAGCATTTCTTTAAATATGAACTGAGCAGTTAGAAAGCTATGCAGCAAAACAGCTTTTGAAGAAGTTACTTAGAGTCTTTGACATGAAATTCTTTTCATATCCATGCATCTGAACATGCAATAACTATGTATCTGGATGAACAGAAAAGCTGAAGAAATACCCTGAACATGTAGATGTTCAAATTCAGAGACCCCTATTTAGGTTGCCTACCAGCAAAATTTTTTAGAAAGATCTCTGCATAAGTTCACTAAATAAAGTTTAGTTCTTTGGACATCCTTTTATCCAAACAGAAGGCTGAAGATCACAACTGTTCTTCCATGCAAAGCATCCTAGTGCTAGCTCTACAGAGTAACACTCCATGAAGAACATATGGATGTTCAAGTGCTGGCTCTCATGTTCTCAGTTATTAAGCAAAATATAACTGCTTTATTAAGTTCCATAACCTTCTACCATCAGAATGATGTGGTATTTCTGCAGCTTTTCTCTTTCTAAATAGCCAATTGCAAGAAGCAATCATAAATCCAGGAGCTAGTAAACAAGAAAGTAAAACTGTGCCTGTTTTAATGGAAGCATCACTTGAGACATGGGTTCAAACTTTTCTAAGACAACAAATTATACCAGTCACAAATTCAAAAGGCAGCTTTTCCATCGTTAAGAAAAGCCCAAGAGACACAGACATAAATAACCTGCATTCGATTACGCAAACAGGCAGTGTTAAAGCTATGAAGAATGCTGACCTCATAGGGAAAGAAAAAAAAAATCCATCCTCTTCTGCTTTTAAAAGTATTTACCTAGAAAGTACCAAGAAGATGACTTGTAGATCACATGGACAGGTATAATTTTAGTTATCATATAATGAAGTGGTTTTTGAAAGGACTCTATTCTGTTTAATGTTTACTTCCATGTAACAAACAGAAATTGCCATTGTACTTAGCAGGCATGGCGCAGACACTGCCTGACTTTACTACGAATGTCCGAAGACGGCTTCTAGTTAGACACGTCATGGATTTAATTTAGGGCATCATACTTCAAATATAGTGAAAAAAATAACATTGTTTCTGGAATAGTAAACCTCTCAGTCATGGTCCTAAACCACAAAATTTCAGTGATTTAGATTATTTTGATTTTTCTTTCTGACCTTTGAGGCAGGAAGTCAGATGTGACTAACAGTATTAAAAAGCTTTGCCATCCATTGTGCAGAAGGAATGAACACCTGCCTTGACTGAAATAAGATGATCAGCTTAGATGTGACAGATTCTTTGCAGAATGAAAGAATGAATGAAGACCAGTGCTACAGTTAAAATAGAAATCTCTCCAAAACAGGCAATACCTCATTTATCCTACAGATTAACTTGCAAGATAGTCATAAAAAAAATATATATGTTTCAGAATAATCTCCTTTCATCCTTAGATTAGTTTGCACACTTGTGAATGCTGTTCTTCTTTGCTACAGATGAAGAGCTGCAAAATGAAATTCTGACACTATTCATGCAGAATGCTCAGCATTGGCTCCCTTCATTGCTGGATTGACCAAAGCCATATGTGCACTGGACTAGAAGATGTATATATCCCTAATGCATCCAGGCTCCACACCTCAGCCAGGAAGTGCAAGATGAGGTCACTAATCCACTCTATGAAAGAATTCCTGTTTGTCCTTAAAGCTTAAAGGGCAGCTTGTTTCTATCAACTTTTAAACTTTTCATCCTGCCCCATTTCCAAGGATGTCTCACTCCTGTAAACAGCCTCTTTTTCTGCCTTCACACCTTGCCTGAGTCATGCTGCCTCAGGTCTCCTGTGCTCTGTCTTGTTCTGCCTTTACTTGGGATCAACCATAGAGAGTATATGTGTCAGAATATAAAGAGAGTGCTCCCAGATCTTTATGGGATCATCTAAATTATTATTAGTAATTAGAAGCTGATTAAAATGAAATTAAATTTCTAATAACGTCGTAAAACTTGTGGGTAATAATTTCTTGAGAAAATTGTCAAAACCTTAACTTAATTATTTCCTGGTATTCTCCACACTGAATTTGGAAAGAAGAGACAGTCAAGTGCTTTTGCTTTTATAACCTTGCTCTATGCACACTTAGAGCAACAATAACATCAGGTGATCCAATAACTGAGAATTTGCAGAAGTTAATCACAGACAAAAATCACCTGGAAAAAGAAATTACTGACATGCCTCTTGAGAGCTATACAATACAAAAGACCCCTCACACTTAATTCTCTTGTGACCTTGCCCAGTGGATGCAGGTGCCTGAAGAACAGAACAGAGAACACAGACACTTTTATCCCCTCCTTATAAAGAGCCACATAAGTATTTGCTTACTCTGTTTAATAAATCAATTTCTTCCTTCAGCTTTCCAATTAGTTCCTCTTTGTCCTGCGCCATCTTCATTAATCTTGCATTTTCCTGTCTTTCCTTTGCCAGTTCCTAAAACCAGAATACCCAAGGAAGATTTTTAAGAGACAGTTTAAAACAAAGAAAGAAAAACCCACACACATTTACCTAAAATTTCTTTTCTACAGCAAGTCAAACCCACATCTTCAAGTCCTTTTACATTTCAAACAGCTAAAGAAATGTCTAAGATAACATTTTACCCACAGCAAATCTGTGTGATATCTGACTCAAGTGATAATGTTTTAATTAATATTTTAACTTAAGCATGAATCCAAAATTGGATAGGGGCCCAAAACGGAAGAAGTAAATGTAAAGTATCAGCCTCCAAATTTCTTATATTGAGAGGTTAGTCTCTGCTGTTACTTGGCTTTTGCTTTGTTCTGTTGGGTTTTTTTGGTAGTTTTTTTGGGGGTTTTTGAAGGTTTCTTTTTTTTTTGTACTGCCATTAGCAAGGAATGAAGACTCTCTGTTAGATCTCTGGGCCTGAAGGTGAGCAAAAATAATGTCCATTAGGGATTCAGTAAGTCGGGATACTGAAATATAGCCTTTAAATCTTCTGCTATTTTTTGTGTTAGTGGCAATTCAAGTATTCCAGAAAGAAGCTGATTTAGAAGGGAGGATTATGATGTACTTCACTCAAATCAAGGTTCAAATCTTAAAAAACAAAAAAAAAAATAGTAATTTCTACAAAATACATTTTATTTTCACTCCTTCCAAAAAAGACCTATTCAAATCGTGTTTACTTAGTAATTTTGATCCCAATGATTCAAGAATATTTGGCAAGTTACCCACAAAAAATCTACTTCAGAGGAAGACAGAGAAGCCAGTAATAAATTACACAGATGACATTATTCAGCAAAATATTGGCCTACGTGAAAACCTCAGCTTTAATATTATTACATTTTCCTAAAACTGTATGAAGTCAATCTGAAATAATGAAAACTGTTTTAAATATGCATTTTAAATGTTTAAAACTTTAGCAAAAAACTGGATAGCAATTAAATTTTCTAATACTTCAGTATATTAAAAAAATCCAAAACAGTAAGTTGATCAGAAACAGGCTTGCTAATTCCCTGAACAGTCAGTGAGCCCCTTCTTCCCCCAAGATATTTGCTCTTTGTTGGTGTGTCATGAGGTACCTAAGAGAAATATGCAGAGCATATTATGTGTTATCTTTACCTCAACTATTTCTCACTTACGTACTAAAGGAAAACTAAACATCCATGATTTGAAAGTTCACATTCTTCTCAGTCAGCCTCTTTATACACTTTTATAGACATAACTGTCTGTACTTCAAGCATTTAGCATCATTTCTATATATTTTACTTGTAAATTTCCCCATGGAGTTTCAAAAGTACTTTATTTCAGACATATGCCATGGAGAGGTTAGTTGGCACTTACCCTTTCAAGTTCCTCAATCCTCTTTTCCAAAGTGTTATTTGGTAGAGAACTGCCAGAAGAATTTGCATCCCTGCTGTATCTGCTGTAAGTTGTTCTCTCTGTTCGGGAATACCTATTTGGAGCATCATCCTCTGGTGCATTAGCCATGCTACGAAAGGCAAAGAGCAAAGCAGACATTTATTTATGCATTTAACAAAATGGAAATGATAGCAGTAACAAAACTGATTTCCAAAGAACTCAACAGATCGGTCTAACAAACTGCAGAGAATGTGTGACTGACAACTCTAAATTCACTGCCTCAGGGATTCAAATACTTGGATAACACAGCTCTCATCACATGGTAATCGACTTTAAACACATACTTGCTCTATCTTATTTTTAAAATTTCATGAACTGAGCACATTAAAACCCAAACTATATAACTTCACTTCAAAAAATAAAGTGCCACTACTTTTAAACCAAGTTCCATAAGTGATGAAAAACAAGTAGATGTCCAAAACATAAGAAGAATATTGACTGACTTTTCAGGAACTTGGATTTGGCCTGTTCTCCATCATGTACAAAACCAGTGCTAATTTAAAAATATGTATAAGAAGTCAAGCATTTTTACTCACAAAACTAAAAGTGCTCTTCACACATCTATTTTCTTCCTAACAGTAATATTACTTACCCTCAATGCAGAGCCTAATAAAAAATGAACAACACAAGAATGCTGTCGGAGGAGGCAGAGATACTGATCTTTCCACCACCAATTCACCAAAAGTACACTTCTTAGACTGAAAATAACAGCCAGAGTGTCAAAGACAAAAAAAAAAAAAAAATCAACCCAAAACAGAACCAACTCAACAAACCAACCAAAAAACCCATCAAAGTAAAACAAAACAAAAACCCCAATCCCTTCTGTCTTCACCAGGGAACTCCAAAGCCACCTGGAGATGGTCCTCAAAAACCAGCTGTAGGTGTCCCTGCTTGAGCAGAGGACTGAATGTAGACATGGACAATATTCCCCGCAGACACCCCTTCCAACCTCAGCCTGTGATTATGCAAAATCACACAGCTGAAGTATGTATACAATGGTTTTCTAGAGCATTTAGGAAAAGCATGAAAAGTACCATAAGCATCCCTATAACATTTCCTTTAAAACAAAGAATAGCATATAATTAATGCATTTGTTTAAGTTTTGCATTTCACAACTCTAGAAAACCCCTGCTGACCATGTGCAGATTTAGATGGATACAGTGCAAATCAAAAGCAAGAGTATCTGGCAAAGGGACGTCTTTTCATGGATATAAATATTCTTTTGCTCCAGTATGTGTGAAGTTTCCAAGGCACACTGACACAATTGTAAGGAATTTTGTAGCTTAATGTTATTACCATATTTAGCACTGTTTACTCTTCATCCAGGAGATTTTTCAAAAAACATTTCTAGGACCGGATACGCATGTTGCAACACAACATAAGAGAAATATTTTAGCTTAACTCTATAAATTCTAGGTTATTTAGCTTCCTAAAAGATGTGGATTTGCATAGTGTTAACGTCTCAAGTATAGAAAATGCAAAAAAAAAGGCTCAATTTTCTATCACTCAAAAATTAACACTACTGCCAACATCCTGGAGTATCTCAACTCAGCTCCAGCAAGTGATATTAGCAGAAGCTCCTACACGAAGATTAGAAGAAAGTCATCTAGACAGGATGGGTTTCATTAATACAGAAAATGCCTTATTTTTCAGTATTTACCCTGAAACTCACACCCAAAAATTTCCTCACCTATTCCACTGGGTAGCAGACTCTACTGAACACATTCTTTTTCACTGTCAGAAAGTACAAATGATACATCATGAAGACTTCTAAGAAATGGGATTTAAGAAAACATTTAAGGAGGCATCAGTCCATAATCTTAACACAAGGAATGTAATGAATAAAAAGTTAATTATTTGGGCTGTTAAAATCAACGTCTAGTACACAACAGCAGCAAAAAAAGTACCATCCAGGAAACAATAGGCGTTATCTTTCATAAAGAATGGAATTTTAGTCACTTTATGAGCGTGAAATGAGAAAGAATCATAAAATCATAGAATATGCTGAGTTGGAAGGGACCCATCAGAATCACTGAATCGAACTCCTGGCTCTGTGCAGGACACCCCAAGAGTCACACCATGTGCCTGAGAGCATTGTCCAAAAGCCTGCTGAACTCTGTCAGGCTTGGCGCTGTGACCACTTCCCTGAGGAACCTGTTCCAGCGCCCAACCACTCTCTCAGTGAAAAACCTTCTCCCACTATTCATCCTAAATCTTCCCTGACACAACTTCAGGCCATTCCCTCGAGTCCTGTCACTGGTCACCACAGAGAAGAGATCAGTGGCTGCTCCTCTTTTTCCCCTCATAGGGACGTTGAAGACCGCAATGAGGTCTCCCCTCAGTCTCCTCTTCTCCAGGCTGAACACACTCAGTGACCTCAGATGCTCCTCACACAGCTTCCCCTCCACACCCTTCATCTGCATTGCCCTCCTCTGGACACTCTCTAATGTCTTTCTTATATTGTGGCACCCAAAACTGCATACAATATTCAAGGAGAGGCCACCCCAGTGCAGAGCACAGCGGGACAATCCCCTCCCTCAACGAGCTGGTGATGCTTTGCCTGATGCCCCCCAGGACATGGTTGGCCCTCCTGGCTGCCAGGACACTGCTGACTAGAATAATAGTATCACTGTCCATGGAAGTATACCAGTAGATTAAATATATAAATATATTTTTAAAGGGTGTGTTCTGGCCATATTTAAATAAAAGCCATATATCAACTCACACTACAGTTTGACTGCTCGTACAGAGAAACACAAATTTCGTTTTGGAACAAAGTTCCTGGTTATTTCCTTTACAATAAAATCAGTTATTCACACAGAGGTAGGTTTTAAAGCATTATTACAGAAAGGTAGAATAAATCTTGCTCCTTCCAATTACTCTTGATTCTCTCAATGTCTGAAGCCCTGTCTAATTTGCCATTTCATCTGATTAAAATCACCCTATCAAAACTGTATTTCAAATAAGACATGTTCAACTACTACAGGTTTATTTTTATTGCCAGAATCCTGTAACTATACCTGATTTGGAAACTCCTAATTATTTATGTAACTTCAATCCAGTCAGTTGCCAACAGCTTCTTTGGAAGGAAGAGCAAAGAACAATTATTTATAAATAGGCCACCATGGACTTCTGTTACTGCTTAAGCCAAATTTGTGGCTTTCAGAGTTGACTAAGGAAAAGGAAGTCACACCTCTACAGCTCCATGTTCCTAGCCTCCTCCATTTTTCCAGCCTCTGGCCTTTAGGTGAGTGGCAAACTTCTCAAGGTGCTGATGCAGCAGTCCAGCAGCCAAGCAAAAGGAACCCATCAACTTCCAGCCACAGTGGCTCCCTAAAGCGGCACCATGTCCAGCTGCATGAGCACTGGCATGAAGAGCACTGTGGAAGTTCAGCCAACTCAACTGAGACCATCACAACCTTCTGCAGAAATAAAACCTAAGTGTTTCTGCCTTCTCATAACATCAGCATTGTCTCAAGAGGGGCTAGAAAAGTCAAGAAAACCATCTTGAGTGACCCCTATCTGAAATACAGTGTTCATATATGCATAGTAGTGGTCCTATTGTAACAAGTTAGATGAGACAATGCTTCCACAGCCTGCCCTCGCTGTAAAACTCCCGAACACAGGCAAGCAGGCAAGTCTGGGCATAGTTTTATGAAACAGTATTTTGCAGCTGTGTTTTTTTTTGAATTAGTGAGACCAAGGTTAGTGTGATAGAATGTAAATTGTTATAGTTTAAGTTATATAGTTACCTAAAAACACTGACTGAGATAATTTCAGCAGTGTTCAAACATTTCCTTCAGAGCCCCTTTGATGAATGCTCTGAAGCACTAGCTTCTTCTCTTGTAGTCTCTACTTCCCCATTTATTTTTCAACTCTTGCATGAATGCTAAACTCAAGTGTGATGTAGTCTTTTCAAATTAGTGTTAAACAGTCTCTGCATCTAGGGTTTCATATTCATGTGCCATACTATCCTAGAGGAGAGGGCAAAAATCCTGACATTTTGACAGAAAGCCATAAAAACCATACCATAATATATTCATTTCCACCAATAAACAAACACACCCCTGAACACTAAGAGATTTAATCTCATTCTGTAAACTGATCTAGCCGATCTGTCTGATCCATGAACCATGCAAAAATCTTTTGAGTTATTTTAAATCCTGATCTGCAAGGTTTTCTTTACAATATTTTAAAAAGAAACTAAACTAGTTCAAAAGCTGGTAGACAGTCTAAAAAGTAAGCTGCTAAAACAAATTCTCTGCGCTTATAAAAACATTCTTATGTCCACTTACATATCTTGATTTACTGCTACTTGCAAACAAGCTTTTTAGTTCACAGAATACAACAAAACATAATTCATGTTTACATGTAGATTACACTCAAGTATTTCAATAAACAGAATACACTTCGTCCTTCTCTTATTTCAAAAATCAGTGATAACACCAATTATGCTGATAGCATTAGACCTATATAAGAAAACAATTCTTACCAATGGCAATGTGCTTGGTGCTTTAAAATAACTACTCTCAAAGCACTGTAAAAACTGGCAGACCCAGTTTCAGTAACAGTAGTTTGGAATGGCCAAAATGAGGCGTATCTCACAAAAAAAACCTTAGAGAAAAATGAAACATGAGGAAGTTGATATGGGCTATTGCAACTGAAGAATACCTACACATTTTAAATACACAAAGCTCACAGTTAGGACACATGGCTGATCACAGCTGCCAAATACTCCTGTGGCCTTCATGTCAGCACGACCTTACAGATTCTGGTAATCCTTTTAATAGATCTCACAGTACCACTCCAGATCACCACAAAACCATCAGTTTCTTTTGAAAATATTTTATGTGCTTAATCATGCAACTACAAAGGAACCTCACCAGAAACTTTTGGAGGGTATGAAAATTTCTAAACTAAACTCAAAAGACAGACTACAACTATAGACTAAGATCCTCATCACAAACCTTTATTTACTTTACTGCATGAGGAGATAAGCTCAGTTTGTCCAAGTCAGCCAGAACAGAAGAAGAATAACTCACAGCAGACAGCAGAGTTCATTTGTAAACACATCTTCCAGTCAATGGACACTCAGTGAAATGGGTTTCCCGGCAATGTCATATAAATGTTCAACCATGGATTGCTGCATTGACATAGGGCAACGCAGGTCATGTGCCTGATTAAATAGGTAATGTAAAATCTGTGCAACTCCTTGAGTCCTGGAACAGACTGATGAAACTAATCCCATGAGAACACACATCACAGATCCTTCTCTGCTCTTAAGTCTCTCTTCTCTTGTTAGGTACAGGAGGCTGGGTATCTCAATGTAGACACAGAACCATAAAATTGTTGAGATCGAAAAAAAAAAATCTCTAAGACTATCAAGTCCAACTGTAAAAAATGGAAACAGCTATATGGAAAGGAAAAAGAAAGGTAGTGGAAGCTAGGAATGGTATCAGTAACTCAAGACTACAAGTCAGAAGAGGACAGACAAAACAGGAAAAAAACATCCAAGTAATCAGAAAAATAATGAAGACTAGGACCTCTGTGATTAAATATAAGGATGTAAGAGAAAAAGGAGAGAGAAAGGAAAGGGTGTCTAACTGGGCTAGGAAATAGAAACCAGTAAAGTGAAGAAAAATGCTGAGATGAAGAAATGTCATGTTTGATGAGGAACAACAGGGAAAGAGGGAGAAGTCAAAAATGAAGAAGCAGTAATAAGGATGGAAAAAAACAATCAGAAAATTTCTGGTAAATAATTCATTCTTTCAATGGGAAAGAGAGTCTGCAAGGGAGGACAAAATTTTAGGAAAACATATTTTTATTTTTGCTATCATATGTCTATGAGGTCTACTAACAAACTCTCTCCCACAAAGTACTGACCACCTGTTGTCAGAGTAATGCAAGTAACAGTTTCAAATGGGATCCAAAAGTGGTTGTGTCTGAGAAAATGCTTTGCTCTCAGTTTTCTTTGAACACCTAAGGAAGTACACCCAAAACTGTTAAAAGCAGAGTAAGCTGAACATATGTGCCTTGAAGCAGCTTCAGTTAGGCACTAACATTCCAGTTCTAAGTGTAATCACAGAACAGCATTTTCTGTTTCAAAAGGACTTCTACTGTATTTGAGACTTCAGTGAGGTCTGAGTGATTTGGATAAGAACTACTGTAGAGTAGGCTGCTTTATGTAAGACCTTCACTTACTGCAGATGTTGGAAGGGGCAAACAAGCCCAGGACAGCTCTGATCCTGACTCCTTCAGCATTCACACCAGAAAGCGAAGCCACTGGGAGACACACTTTAAGTACTGTTAAGTGAAAAATTACTTCAGGGGAAGTAGAAACATTCAAATATAGAAGAAAATGAATAGATACTATTAATTTTAATCACCGTGGGCATTGTATGGCTCAAGGAGGTACAATTAGAATAAAACCCACTGAGTATTTGTAAGCACTGCGCACTATGCTGACAGTGGAAAATAATCCCTTGCTTTCAACATGAAGTTTAAAAACTATGCAATGAGTAAGATAGATGGCAACATACATAAAATATTGAACAGCAGCTCACAGCAAATAAGGTTCCTCCTGAATGTGATGCCAGTCCTGATGGGGAAAGTTGATAAAGACCCATATATAACTAAATCTGACTAAGAGAAGACTGCACAATCAAGTCTTATTTAGCATTTTCTAGCATTGGCATTTCCTATTTTTGCAATACCAATCACAAGAATTAGCTTATTTTCAAATAAGCTATGAATGTGGTTGTGCAAACTTCTATTTATTACCACCCCACGCACAACCAAGATTTTGCAAGTGAGTGAGTACATACAGCATGTGAACAGAGATAAGGTTTATGAAAAGCCACAAAAGTATGACACACACCACTAAGTATTCAGCAAATATAAACAATAAAATTCTGCACGGGGACCAAAGAGGAAATGAAGACTGAACTAAAATGTGCTCAATTAATTAATAGGAAATGAATCATGAAATCATATAGTTATTAAGGTTGTGACAATAAGTCCACCCATTCTGCAATGACAAAGTGATTTTAAAAAAAACCCTACAGCAATAGAAAGCATCACTCAACTAGGTTTACAAGAACTTATAAAAGATAACAGCACCATGCTAGGAAAGCTAAAGCATAACAGGATAGGTTATTATTTTTTATAATGAGGGAGGTGAGACTCTGGAACAGGTTGCCCAGAGAAGCTGAGGATACTCCCTCCCTCTAAATGTTCAAGGCCAGACTGGATGGGGCTGGGACCAACCTAATATAATGGGAAGTGTCCTTGCCCATGGTATGGGGGCTGGACTAGATGCTCCTCAAGGTCCTTTCCAACCCAAACCATTCTATAATTCTACAGGTGAACAAGTCTGAGGGTGGAAAATACACCAGTGAACACTTGAAAGGTGCTTTTGGCACCTTCTTCTACAGCCATGATATATATATCTACACAGGTGTATTAACCACCTACACATTTTACCCGAGTGAAGGATACCTAAAAGAGAACGTATTCACACATCAAATAAAAATATGTTTACACAAATGTCTTAGGTTCAGTTGATGTACTTTAGACCCCACGTTACCATAACATTTTACTCATATGTGTTGGTATTAATTCCACATGCGCAAAAGTTTCACACACTGTTTAGAACTGTTTCACTGTTCTGAAATATTTTTCTGACTACAGACCTGGAGCAATGATCAGGGTAACACTTGACTTCGAAGACAAACAAATAAGAAACAAATAAGATGCTATATGTGGGCAGCATCCGCTAAAACTGAGACAGTAATACGACAAAACCATAGAAAGTTCTTTCAGTATTACTATGTAGAGCAACAAAATTAGTTTCCTTTATTAAACTTCATAACAGAGTGGTTCATAAATTAACTGTGAAAATACTGGCTCCTAGGTAACGCATCAAATTAGACATTTGCTTGGGAAAGTATTCTGCACTAGTAGGACCCAGTAAAATACTAGCTGCATTTATCTGAAAATAGTACCATAACAGGGGTTTGGATCAGTCTGACACATCTTACAGGTTCTTAACCCAAAATCAGGCTATGTATCTACAGTAGCAGTATGATGGCCTCTCCTACAAAGATCCAGTTATTCAGCTTTATTTCTGGCAGAACTATTATGTAAAGAAGTTTGTTGCATACAAAGATCTCATACCTTTTATACCTGCTTGAAACCATCCTGGAGGAGTCCTAAAAGAAACAAACAGGAGAAACTAATTAATATTTTTCTTGTATTTATGCTGTTCAAATACTTCATCACTCCATAGAAAACTAAGTCTACATTTAAGCACAGTCCTATGCCACAGCACAACTCAGTTTTGCACTATTTTGCTGCCAGGAATAGACAATACCAAGATTACTGTCACCATGTTACTGCTTCTGAACAGCAGCTCAGAAGCCTTAAATGTCTGCCTCTGATTAGCTGCATCTGCACACTGGGTACATTCACTCCGTCCCCCAGCAGGCACAACAGCACACACCCTGCTAGCACACCTTCGCTACCACCAACTAGTTACAGAAACACCCGCGCTCTTCAGTAACTCTTCCTCTGCTTGTCCGAGAGCAGCAGGGCAAAACTGTGCCCATTTCCCGGCACTGGTGCTGTCCTTGATGGGAACAAAAACTGAAGCCGGCAAGTAGAAAAATTATGACGTTTCAACTAGTAAACAATAGATCAGATTTGACAAACTAAGTCCATAAATATTTTTTAGGATGTTGTAAGAAGAACACGAACCAATCATTTTATTAGTCATAAACAAAACATCCCCCAGCAAATAATATTTTAAAAGTCTGGAAAGAATATTTAAGGAGTTAATGAACTGAACAACTGCCTTTACCAGAAAAAAATAACGGCAAAGTATGAAATTCTGTCTATTAAGGACACCAGCTATAGGCAAGGAAATAAATGAGTTCCAAAAACAAGATGAAAGAAAAACTCCATCCACTCTAAAAATTCTGCAAAACATTACACTGTCTTCACTGATCAGCACATCAGTGACTCTTTAAGTAAATAAACAAGTTAAAAATTAGAATACAAGGAATATTTATTATTTTACTATGGAAAATGGAATTGACAAAAACAAAATCTGTATTATGGAATAAAAACTTGATCTGAAAGTGCATTTTATTGTATGAAGCATTTGCAACTTCTGCTATGTGTGCTATACTGTCCCTAACACAAACTGAAGAACAAGTAACAAAGTTATGGCAACTATTTAAAAAAATCCACAAAGTGGTGCAAAATTGCTGTTTCAACACTGATAACCGTTTTATCACTGATGACAGGATCTGAAAATTGGCATTTCACAGCTGTAAAACAGCAACCTAAATTAACCTCTAAAAGGGCACGGAAACATAATTTTAAATGGTGCCACTGCTATTTTTGAAGTTTACTAAGGGTACGTTATATTTGAAAGGTCATGGCAGCAGGGGGAGTTTTCTGAGGACTGGGAGGAATAAATATCACTCCTTTCTTCAAGAAGGATCAGCCCGGGAACTACAGGACAGTCCTTAGCTCAGGCCCTGAGTAGGTAATGAATCAAATCCTCAAGGACAAGAAAGTGAAATCAGCATGAATATACAAAAGGGAAATCACGCCTGAGTGATCTGACAGCCTTCTACGATGAGATGACTGGCTTGGTGAATGAAAAGAGAGCAGACAATGTTTATCTCAATTTTAGCAAAAATTTTAACACCTTCCCACGTAACATATGTGTAGGCAAACTGCTGAAATATGGACCAGGTAAGTAGACTGTGAGGTGCAATGAAAAGTGACTTAACTACTGGGCCCAAGGCTAGATGCCAGTCACTTAAAAGAGTCAGTAGAGGGCCAGTATTGGTTAATGACTACATTAATGACCTGAATGATGGGACAAAGTGCACCCCCAGCAAGTTTGCACACTACACAGAGGTCAGAGAAGTTAACAATACCTCACGTGGCTGTGTTGCCATGGACTCCATGAAGTTCAAAAAAAAGGAAAATGCACCTGGGGCTACAAAGAAATAATCCCAAGCATGAGTGCATGCTGTGGACTGGTTGGAAAGCTGCTGTGCAGAAGATTCTGGTAGATATCAAGTTGAACACGAGCCATCACTGTGCCCTGCAGCGAAGAAGGCCAATGGAATCCTCAAGATGAACTGCCAGAACATTCAGAGACAGCATTCAAAGGAGAGCTATGGAGATAATGAAAAGCCTAGAGAGGAAGCCATATGAGGAGCAACTGAAGTCACTTGGCTTGTTCAGCCTGGAGAAGAAGAGACTGAGGGGAGACTTCCTAGCAGTCTAAAGCTTCCTCATGAGGGGAAGCAGAGGGACAGGCACTGATCTCTTCTCTGTGGTGACCAGTGAGAGGACCTGAGGGAATGGCCTGAAGTTGTGTCAGGGGAGGTTTAGGTTGCATATCAGAGGGTCAGGCACTGGAACAGGCTCCCCAGGGAAGTGATTCACAGCACCAAGCCTGACAGAGTTCAAGAAATGTTTGGACAATGTTCTCAGGCACATGATGTGACTCTTGGGGATGGTCCTGTGCAGGGCCAGGAGTCGAATTCGATGAATATTATGGGTCCCTTCCAACTCAGGATATTCTATCATTCCCCTCTGCTCTGCCCCAGTGAAACCACAGCTGATGTGCTCAGGCTAGTTCTGGGCTTCTCAATATGAGAAGGATATACTGGGGAGATTCCAGCCAAGGGCCACACACATGATTAAAGGTTTGGAGCATCTGAGACATGAGGGAAAGCTGAAAGCGCTGGAAATGTTCAGCCTGGAGAAGAGAATGCTCAGGAGGTATCTTGCCGATTTGTATAAACAGCTGATGGGGTAAAGAAGGTCAAGACATTTCTATGCATGGAGATAATAAAAACCCAACTAGCTACAGGGCTGAGCAATTTGCTATAATTGATCCTGCCTTGTCTGCAAGGCTTGCACTAGAGATTTGCCAAGATCCCTTCCAGCCCTAATGATTTTTAGCTTTAAGACAGTCAGCAATGACTGACCAGGTGATTTGACTCTGATATATGTGAAAAGGTTCAAATTGTTTCATCTAATACATTAAGATACATGTTCACTGCATATGAAAGCGAAATGCCAGATCAGTAGTATCAGACATAGGTCTTGGTGGTGATGGTCTCAGAAACATCCCTGTTGTCCCATTAACCATGGACAAGTGGTTTAATTCTCTTACTAAGCTTGGATGGAGGGAGTTACATAGATAACTGGGTCAAAATTTTGTCTGTCTGCAGCTACAACAAAGCAGGAACTCTGGACCCTAAGCTTCCGCAGTTCTTATTTTCTTAACAACTTCTTTTTCAGGAAAATACTGAAGCCTTGAGGTTATGTCTATGCCTCCTAGCGAACATAAGCCTCTGTTTACAGTGAAAGGCAGAAATTGCATGTCACATTGCAGTCTAATGAAGCACACATACCCTTGTACAAAGAAATATTTGGATCTTGGATGCTTGTTTTGTACTTTAGACACCAGAGGGATGCAATGAATGCACCATATAAGCTCAAATTTGCTAAGATCTTTTCATACAGTAATTGCAAATATAAACTGCAAAGCAATTTATATACAGACTTGTACATTTAACTCAACAGGACACTTCTAAAAGTTTGGCACTACTATTCAGAAAAGCCAGTTCTTCAGAAAAAGCTGGGAAAGCAAACAAATGCTCAGAGACAAAGTGCATGGCAAATATACTCACTTGCTACAAATTACAGCTGTTAAAACAAAAAACCCCAAACCACGGACCAATTAACTAGCCCTCTGTAACAGATATTTCGACAGCAAGTATTAGTGGGTTTTATTTTTGCACCTAAAACTAACTACAAACAAAACATTAAAAATGCACATCCAATGTATAAAAAATAAATTCCTATGACCACCAAATCAATACTGCAGATTTGGTAAATTATGATTTCTTTTACTTTGAAATTGCTAATGTAAATGCAAACCAATCATTCTTTAGGGTGATGATGCAAGCACTAGGAAAATATATTATTTCTGTTTTTGTCTTATGAAATGTATTTTGTGTGTCCTATTTGTCAGAAAGCTGACGGCAACGTAAATATATGTAGTTACATTGTAAAAAACATTTGTCTATTAAATTAATAGATAAAAATTAATCTAAGCTTTCAAACTATGCAAAAGATCTGCAAATGAGGCAACCATATATAATTTAAGATCTTGTCCCCTCCACCACTTTTGGAGAAGTGAAGGTTGACAGAAAACAAAGAACAGGAAGGAGAAAGGAGGGACATCCCTGTTCTGCAGAGAACCTAAAAGCAGGTGATTAGTCTTGTATATAAATACTAATTTACAAATCTTGTTTCTATTCTTTATTATTTAGTAACTTTGAGTTTTAACCCATGTTTAAAATATCTAGTAATTACTATAGAAATTAATTATTTATCATGAGAAATTAAGAGATCAATTTATCTGAATTCTCTTTAAAATGGAATTTTTTTTACTGCTTGTGAAAATCCTGAATGGAAAAACAATCAATAAAGAAGTAATCCATAAGAATTACACTAATGGTTTCTTTCATATTGGTGAAAAAATATTGCTGCCAAAGACATCTACCAACATCAGTTCTTCATCCAAAGTTAAAACCAAACAAATAACTTTGAAGTTATTTTTACTTCTTGCACATGATCTCAGGCAGACTGCATTACTTTTTCCAGTGTATACTCTGCTATTAACGTAATCATTATGTTCAAAAACACTGCAGACTGACATACATCAGCAGTGCTATAGAAAAATGGTCATGCTCCCTTTTCATTATGTCTACAAAAGTGATTGTGTGGACTGGCATTAATGCAGGACAGGGCACAATCTACATGAAAATATCCAAGGAAAAAGCAAAGATATCTTACTCCACATGAGCTCCTTTGTGCCATTCATGCAAAGACTAACACACAGACACATCCCTGCTGCACCAGACAATGTGTAAGGCCAGAAAAAGCAGCTGAGACCAAAATTCATGCAACCATTTACTGCCAATTAAATTTATGTCAAACTAGGATGCAAAGAACTTGGCTAATTGCCCTTTTTGCTCCTGGCTCATCTTGGTACTTCATGGGGCCAACAGAGAGATTACACAAACAAGCTGGTCATCAAGCTTTAAATAAACAGAGTTGTCTGTATCTACAAGTGTCTGACAAAGATTTCCAGATGTTAAACCAACACTACCATTACAAATTTGCTAGTTAAAATGCACTAAAACATTGTTTTCAAACAAGTACAAACTCTGAGGTCAGGTGGACTATGAAAATGGTTAACTGGGATGCCTTCAAACACTGCTTAGAAGTTTTGCAAACAATTAAATCAAATGCCCCGGATCAAATCCAGTTGGTAGGGTATGCTGGTAAATATACTGGCATGTATAATATGAGCACTGTTTTGAAATTTGACTATGAATTAGTGCAAATTATGACCGCATAACAATATTCCTGCAACAGGCAAGGTTAAATTTTGACTGAAAACAGGCTATCAAAACAATTTGTTTTTTTTCAATATGTAAATCAAATATGGGTTTCCTACAAAGTTTCCTATATGTTCTTAAAGATATGAGCAAACACTACTTCACTACATGGAGGACAGAGGTCTGTTGCTAGGGTTTCTTGCTGTTTTACATATCAAGGAACATGTAGATTCTGTCTATATCCAGCAAGTCAACTTCATAAGTCACATCTTGATTAACTACAGCTACTTCTCACACCCAGTACAACTTTATGTTGAGATTTGTTTGGAAATGGCAGTTACATTATCTTCTGCAACACATATGTGTGCTCAGTTGAGAGTGCTGTCCAAATGCTTCTTGAACTCTGACAGGCTTGGTGCTGTGACCACTTCCCTGGGGAGCCTGTTCCAGGGCCCAACCACCCTATGGGTGAAAAACCTCCTGATATCCAACCTAAACCTCCTCTGACTCAGCTTCATGCTGTTTCCTCAGGTCCTGTCACCAGTCACAAGAGTGAAGAGATTGGAACCTTTCCCCTGTACCTCCCCCAAGGAGAACACTGAAAACCGCAATGAGGTCTCTCTTGTCTCCTCTTCTCCAGGATGAACAAAGTGACCTCAGCTGCTCCTCATATAATTTCCTCTCCGGACCCTTCACCATCTTTGCTGCTCTCCTTTGGACACTCCCTTAGAGCTTAATGTCTGTTTTACATTGTGGTGCCCCAAAACTGCACACAATATTCCAGGTGAGGCTGCCCCAGTGCAGAGCAGAGCAGGACAATCCCCTCCCTTGACCAGCAGGCAATGCTTTGCCTGATGCCCCCCAGGACACGGTTGGTTGGCGCTCCTGGCTGCCAGGGCACTGCTGACTCAGATTCAACTTGCCATCAACCAAGACCCCCAGGGCCCTTTCCATGGCACTGCTTTCCAGCATCTCATTCCCCAGCCTGTATGAACATCCAGGGTTGCCCCATCCCAGGGGCAGAATACGGCACTTTCCCTTGTTGAACTTCACATGGTTGGTGATTATCCAGTCCTCTGATTTGCCCAGTTCTCTCTGCCTTCAAGGGAGTCAACAGCTCCTCCCAATTTATTGTTGTCCCTTTGAAAATTTCTAGAGATGTTTCTCATGGAATGCAACACAAATTCAACTTTGAATGAAAATGCTTTCACCACAGAGGAGGGGGAAAAAAATCTCCACTCATTTCCTTCCAGACGCCCTCAAAGGTGCTTTCAATAAGCTTCAAGCAGCAATTTTATCATGCAACTACTTCCATGTCTTGTAGCTGTGCACTTTCTGGATCTCTTCTTTAACACATGTACATACAAAACCTCTGCAGGCTCTTTCCCCTCTTATGTTCCTAGTTGCCAAGATTTTACATCTATTTCAAAGATTGATTATATTTTGGGTTTTTCCCTGGTGTGGATTTCCTAGGGATGACCTTAAACACTCTTCTCACCCAATAAATCTCTTTTATAAGCAGACATTCTAAAACTGAGGTTTTTATTTCTAAAACTGTTAAGAAAGCATGAAGTTATCATCACCTATTCATCAGTTACAAAATAAACTGAAATAGGAACCTGGTAAGATTAAACAAAACCAGAAGCTGACTTACTGTTTTTAAATAGCTTTATAACATTCTTCATATTTTGATCTTCCTTTGATATGTACTCCGGCAAGTTGGAACAACCATATTTTAAGAGCCTTTTTTAATTTACAACCAACAGATCTTTTTAAAATATGCCTTAATAAGTAACATGTAACAGAATAGAACTTTAAGCAGGAAAAAGACATTCCTGTATTCTGGAGATTAAAATTCAACTCTCAGAACTAATTTCATATTTTGGCACTCAGATACTTAATTTCAGATCAGCAATATAGAACATCTTTACCTGTGCTAAAATGAGAAAATTTAAGTTTAATATAACCTCTGTTCACATATTTCTGACATACTGAGTGATTGATTCAGGTGAGCATTTATAAGAGTGGAAGGGCAATAGCATCACAGTCTATAAAAGGATGATGATCTCTTTAGGAAGGAAGCTATAAGCAAAAAATATAAAGGTAAATTCAATAAGCAATTAATCTGTTAGAGCATCTGACAAGACAGAGACAGGAAAAGAGATGCTAAATCAAAGATCCTTATTCAAAGAGGAGAAACCTCTCTCTCCAGACAGAGAGTAACTTAAAAATAAATTAGGGCAGTGCCACAAGTGACCAGTTTCCTACTTCCCAGGCCCTTCCACTGCAGCCCATACGAAATCCACGTAACCCTTCGGAAAGAAAAGCTATTCAATTCCGTTTTAAAAGGGAAATTTGAAAACATGCCATTCCCTGTGTGTTTCTGGACTGTGGATGAATGACACCCTAGCTGAAAACACTGCAGTTCTCCTTACCTGCCAGAGCCTCAATGAAGTACTGCACACACAATGTTCACATGCACAGACTGTTCATAGTCTGGGTTTGGTTTTCTTGAAATCAGAGCATGCAAAGATTGCCTCTTTCCCAAAGGTACCAGGATCCAAGGGTACCTCTAAAGTCTGGCTCAGCAATGGCCTCATCCAGCTCCTACATGGTGATTTCAATTTTCTTACCCAGAGCCTGCCTGGGCACCACACCAAGCAGGCACCAGCACACCCTGTCTGAGCCCAGCCAGGCAGGACACATGGTGCAAAGGCACTCCAGCACCTCAGAGAAGAGCCAGCCAGGCTGCAGGATGGGCAGCAACACCCAAGTCTCATGCAAAGCTTACATTCTATCCTGACCTTCTGAAATATATTTGTACCACATTTCCAAAAGTATTCTATAGTGCACACATTATCTGTCTCAAAATACTTCACAGGATGAAATCCAGATTTTCCAAATATTTATTACCTGTCCAATTGTGAAGAACAAAGTAAAACATATTAGCATACCCATAATTAAACTGTGGCACAAATTAAGGTCAGACTTATGTAATAACATTATAATTTTAAAAATCTTAACATAAGGGCTTTTATGTGTTCTTACATAATTCCATAGTTTCAAGGCTATGAATTTTTTTAATAAAGAAAAACTCATTAGAATATGTAAGTTCATGGTGGTTCTTTGCCTAAAAACTAGTACAAGCTAAATCTAATACCTAACGTTTTGGGCTACTTCTTGGCCAGTATGATTTACAAACCTATCTATATTTTTTTATAAACAAAATAATAAAATTTAAACAATTTAAATTTTATTATTTTTTATAGTTGTCTCTTAATCAGCCTTAAAACAGAAGCCAGTAAGACAGAATCACAGAACAGTTATAAGGGTGGGAGGCACATTATATTTATATTACATATGTTACATACTTATGTACCTACATGTAGTATTTCTATATATTTTCTCCTATTAAATTGTAGCATACTGGTTTTATGTTGATTGATAAACACAGACGTACAATTTAAGTAAGGTTCTAGTATGCTTACAATGTCCCAGAGGTTTCAAAATTATTACCTATAAGTCAAAGAAATATAAACCACATTATTATGTATAGATGAAAAAAGGAGACAAGAACACAGAAAAAATGAACGAAATGGCGTAAATATTACTTCCAGATAGTTATCAGCTTGTGTAGTGAGCTCAACCCCGGATATTTATCAGCCTGTGTAATGAGCTAAACCCCAAAAGCAGAAGGGCACAGTGAGAACGACTGAAAAATTAAAGAAAACCAGATTGGAAAAATGTAATTCAGTCAGGGAAAAGTTCAGTGTCCTTGATTCAGTCCACTTATTTAAGTGAACCTTAACATTATTTTTTACAGCCTTATCCACTACCGTTAACTATTATGGAATTAACAGGACTTCAAACAAGAACTAACAGACGTGCTAAATTGCCTGGGTGCAAGTGATACATATTATTCCTGTGAAGCGAAGAGAGTTATGACTCATCTGCCTGTTTTTACAGAGCCAGAAGGCCACTGAGAAACACTGCACGAACACCTAGGGAAAAAAACTTCTAACAGAAAGATAAATATCCTCAACTCCTACTAAGTGGAAATCTATTAACAATATAAGGTGAGAGACAATAATTAAAGAAATACCTGGAGGCAATACAAGTAACTCCCAGGCGAGTCAAGCATCATCATCCATAAGAAAACAGCTCCCAAACACAAGGAAACCGGAAACAATCACTAAAACATATGAACAGAGCTCTTCCTTTATTCATTATTTTCCATTTCTATACCCAAGCAATATTCAACACCAAAGAGACAGAAAAAGAGTTCAGGACAAACAGGTAATTGGAACAAAAGTGGTGAAGGACCTGACAAGATAAGGCCGACAAAACCTGACTAGATCTCATATGACTCACAGAAAAGCAGAGCTGGAAAAATTTGCAGAAAGACAAATATATTCAACCTTCATGGATCGGTGTTCAATAGTCATAAACTGAAAAGGTAGGCTTTCTAAAACTCATGGACAAGAAACTGAACTTGGAAATACTTGCACAAAGGTCCCAATGTATCAGTCAGTCATAAAATAATAGAGAATCAATATGTTAGCAGAAACCTATGGAACATCTCCAACACCTAAGTAAACAGCACGGGATCTAAAATACACAACTTGATGCTGAAACAGGAGGGTATTTTTAAAGAAGACAGAAATCAGATGGACATAAACCTTTATGGCTCAGAGAAATTAAGAGAGTTGTGTCAGTTCTTAAGGGTCTTTTTCAACCTAAATGATTTTATGATTCTAAGATCTCAAGTCACAGAAGAGCTAAGTTCCAATATGAAACCCACAGCAGAGATGCTGACAGTGAGAAAACAATAGAATTTGCAGAAGTAATTTATGGTGTAAACAGAAAATCCTGCATGGAGATATGTGCATAGTTCCTTCACAAAACACTACTCTGTTTCCAGCCATATAAATGAAATACAATTTCCCAAAATTCTTTTAAATTACATTTGTCTCACATTTTACAGAGCATTATAACTTTTTCAATCTCATTTTAGAGTGCCTAAACAACCTCGTTGTTGACTTGTAGATCCAGTGCTTTGCACGCTATGTACTAGAAATACAACTAGTGATACAACCAGCTTCTTCAATAGAAAAACAAACCATCCTACCCACTGCTGCTAGGTGCTGGTTCTCAGAAAAGGAAAAAGAGGGCCTTGTCAGTGAGTTTACCAGCAAAACCGACCTGACAGCTCCTACTACTAAAACAGTAAATGGAGGCAGACAAGCCATAGGCTACCGCATGGCTTCAAAGCCAAGTGAGAGTTGCCACATCCATACTCCAAAGCAATTGATGGTGGGGCTCTTTCATGTCCCATGTGGTGTACCTAAGAAATAAGAATCTGTAGGTTCCCCCAAGAAATAACACAAGGACTGAACTGCAGCCCAAAGCAGTGTTTTCAGAGCATGAAACCTAGGTTTGCGCTGCACACCCAGGTGTGTTGATTAAGGGTATGCAGCTGTTTCTGAGCTAGCGAAGGCTAGTAATGTCCTTGTAGCACTAACAGGTAGCCAAGACTGGTGCTGTGATGTTCATACTACATGTGAGGACTGACTCCTACCACATTATTCCCCAAACAGTCCCCAGGGTATGCTACAGGAAAGCACTAGGTAGCATGAATGAAAACCATGCCAGAAAACGTTGCTAATAATTAAGCCACAGGCTCTATCAGCAGCGCAGAAGTTGAGCTCACACCCAGGTCTTGCACTTCTTAACAGTGTAAACATAGTCAGACTGTCTCCACCAAACAACTCTGAATTACAGACTCCTCCTCTCTCCTGAGCCATCACATTAATTACACCAGACTACAAGGATGTAGAGACACAGACTCCCCCACCCCTGCCATCCTCACACCACTATAGAACTGGAATCTGCAGCTTCCAAATGCACAAGCATATCTGAGTAATTACCTCTATGACATTCTATAACTTGGTATTAATAATATGAATGAATGATCCATGTTACAAAATTGCTATGTGTATTTGTGCAGAGTTCTATACGTTAGTAAGCAAGTCATCTCCCCTCTCTACCTTGCACAATGACACTGAGCATCAGGGATCCCTTTCGTCCATGTTGAGAAGTGTTCTCCCTCTCCGTACACACCCAGCAGGTACTCATAACTGTTATACAGCCTTCAGATTTGTTCCTGGCATGAAAGCAGTATTAATTAAAATTCTCTCTCTGGAGTAGAATACCAGAAAACTGCAGGAGTCAGGAGTACTACCACACTTTACAGAAGCTTTTGATATAAGTTAGGCTGTGTCATCTATTTGTACAAGTAGGTATGGCAGGAAGACCTTCCTTTTTCAATAAATATGTATGTGCCTGAGGACTCCTCTTCGCAAAGAAACCTCAGCTACAGTGTATCATTACCCTTCCAGGATCACTTTTTCCCACGAAAAAAAATTTCAGACTGGGAGGAGATACCCACTGTAACCCAGCTGAGTTAAAAAGTGATGCCAGTCCGAAACAGAAAACATGTGGGAAAGAAAATAAATTCCTTAACATGAGGCCCCTTTAGACTGCTCAAAACATTAACGGGGAAATTGAGAAAGTGCTTCCTATTCCTTACAGGGAATAAGGGTCCAAACCAGTGTAACAGCAGCTACTGCACCAGTTTATGCAATTCTGGAGCATAGCTTCATGAACTCCACAGTGAAAGAAACAAACAGGGCAATAAGAAAATAAATGTATGTTCATACAGGCTGCGTAGGTAGCGGCACCATATGTAGACAAGAAAAACTATAATAAAGTAAACAAAGCTACTAAAAACTGAAATCTTAGTCAAAGGATGACAACAAACCAGAAACTACAAGGAAGAAATCGTAACTTACACACTTTGATTCACCTTTGCTCTGCACAATGATTTAGAAAGTACCCGAAGAGCAAGCTGTGCTGAAAACCCTCAGTTCCTAGGCACAACAGTGAATCTAAAGAAGGAACAAGAAGCCTTCACATTGCCTTGCCTCCACAGAAACAGGCTTGATTCAGTTTTAGTTTTCATGAAGGTCCTGTGATGAATAGGTGTGTACAGGCACACAAAACTGAATATTCAATTTAAAAAGACTTCATGGATATGCTTAACTATATTTACTGGAAACGAAATGCATTCCTGAAACAAAATTTTAAGCTAAAACCACTTATCCACAAAATTAAACTTTACTGAACACAGAAGTTTAAAATGTTAATAATTTTGTATTTCTAAGCAAAACTTGCTTGTCAAAGGTAATCAAATTTATGCTGACAGTGATCAAGCACTGAACACAAATGATGTCTTCCACAAACAAACGGAAAGATTTCTTTCTGATCAGTTGTTATGAAGACATGTATCAGTATTTCCCTCCAAGAGCAGAAGTCAGATGACTCAAAGTAGGGACACCCAAGCTGCATCCTCAAGGCTACACATCACTGGCCAAGCAACTTTACCTGGCTCATAGGCCATCTACAGTCACCTGTTTTCCCTTTGGTCTCATGTTAGCGAGTGCTAGTCCTCAGCTTCCTGATTTCTTAGGGGCAAAAGGGACCATAATTCCACTTGTCAGCACGTTCCAAAAGCAGCACTATTGGATAGTGCACATACAGTAAAGTTGAATCAGATTTGCTGAGCATGTGCAGATCCTTTGGGAAAGTAAAACCCAAAGGTTTTACTTTGGGTAAAACTTTACTTTGTTTACTTCAAACATGCACGGATCAGCAGCACTACACCATGGGCACACATTTACTAAATTTGCCCATATATGAGAAGAAGAGGATGATTTTGGAAGAGAAACCTATGCTGCTACAACAATGTCTTATTACATAGCCCATTTGGATGAGAAATATAGACTTCACCGCTTTATTAAAACCACACATACATACAATGTAACTAAAGACTAGCAACTTCAGGTTTTTTCAAAGCAAATCTTTAGGTGTAGTTCAAACCTCCAGTTATACCAGACAAGACCACCATGCAACAGAACTCAGAAGTTACCTTGCAGGTTAATTGAACAGTTACTATATGGAAATTTTTCCCAGCCTCCAAGAACACTCACAAAAAACACTGAATAAAAATTAAGACTGCAAAGTCAACCAATTCAGAACAAGTCAGAACATCCTTTACTTTTGCAATTTTCATTCAAACTCATGATACTGCCTTTCTTGACATCACCTCACAACTTATTTGTCCACAAGATCCCTTAGGTAGAACACAACAGTACTCTGTGAGTATTGCTCAGTATTTGGCATTTGCTTGTTCTTCACAAAGTGGCAACCAGTGCGTAAATTACTGCTATTAACATATTCACACTCCTCTGTATACAAGTCCATATTACTAGAAAGTACTTGAGTGATAGCCTGATCATATATGATGATGAAAAGATGGAATCCCTGTGTTTCTGTTTTCCTTACACATATCACAGAAATAATCTGGGTCTCCCAAGCCATAGAAACCATGGCAGATGTTTATCTAAAGCACCTGGTTCACGTCATGAACTGTACAGGGCAGCAAACTTCCTGAAACTAGTGTGATTTACTTTAAAAACACTGCACACACAAGACTGACATAAGGTGCAAATATATATATATATATATATTTAAATAGTGATCTTTTAATACTTAAACAGCACTGAATTGAAATACTTTTTAAGACTTTTTATGGGAACGTTTTTAGACATACAGTAAGATTTCCTCATGAGTCTTTTTACTGCACTCACTATTGTTGCTTAAGTGCTTTGTGGATACTAATGACTGCTTTCGTATCATCTCTGTGGAGTGCATCACACTCCAAATCGGCAAATAGAAAACCCAAGATGAATACTACCCGGTAGTTAACTCAAACACTTGAGTCCCACAGCCTGATTTGGCAGAATTACTTGCAACTTCACATACTCAAACACACTTCCCTCTAACTTACATATTTATATATATTTTAATCACATTTTAATTCACCTTTTAAAATAATACCAATATTATAATCGTGTTACTGTGTAGAATTCCTGGCCTAAAAAAATGCAGTGCAGAAAAAAACCCCACAGGTTTAATTCCTTTGGGCATGCCTTGTATGTAGCACAACTACATGTTCTCCATGGATAGAAATTAACATCAGGCAACATCACAGCAACATACTTAATAAAAGATGAATTGTTACTCTTGAATGCATGCACACAATTCTTATTTGCTAGAACTACCTGAAACCCAGATGCCAGACACCTCTGAAAAGCTGTGGTCAGGTATGAATAGCCATGAATATTATTACCATGTACTTTGGATAATGAGAGTAATTGTAGAATGACGCTGTATGACATTACTCTCATGTGCAAAATATAAAGCCAGAAAAGGCAAAATAGACAGGCAAAAACTGCAACACATAAAATTCAAGTACAAAGCTATGGGGAAGTTTGTGCCAAGCAGGTTTTCAGGTGTGCTTTCTAACAGAGATGCACGTAACAGTTCCGATCCCTACATTTCTCACAGTCCCTCACACAGCTAACAACTCACCAGGGAATTTTATTCCCTAACTTTATTTACTGCTTTCAGCATAGTTTATAAGGTGCCTCTATTGAACATTCACAGCTTTTTAACACTGACATATATCAGTACTTTCAAAAATTTCAATGTGTTAGGTCATATTTAAAGAAAAGAATGGTAATGAAGCAATCAGAACTGCACCTCTACCAGAATATCTTTAGATTGCATTCATTTTAGAAAGTGTCTTCAATGTTCTCATAAAATGTTAAACTTTTTCAGAACAAAAGGTTAAAGAAAGATCAGATGTGGTTTTCCTTCAAATTTCAAAAGATGACTTACAACTAAATGCGCAAGGCATAGCTAAAGGGTCATGTTAATAAATCAAGCTTAGATGACTTCACCAGTCACCTAACCTATTCATGATTGAAGTTACTACGATGAACTCAATCTACTCTGAAACAATTTCATAATTATACCATTAGATGAATGTTGATTATGTAGACATTTCATCCTATCCTCATCTCCAACCAACAGGGATTCTTTCAAAGGTACTGGGTAATTTCTATACTAAACTGAATGATTATCCAAGCATCATAAGCTAATGTCTTGTAGAGAACAAAAACCTGCATTGCTACTACAGAGAGGAGTGAGAGCAATCCAAGACATAGCAATACTAGTGTGTATGTAAGTCAGTCCTGCAAGCTGAAAACTTGCTTAGTTTTGTCTTTCACTGTCCTGGGTTAATAGCTCCACAGGAATTCACTCCTAGGATCAAGGTTTAGTCTGCTAACGCACATAAATTTGTATTTACTGAAAGAATGTAATACAACTTGCAGTCTAACAACAAGATTGGTAGTGCAAATGAAGTGGCATTTTTTTTATCTAGCAAATCCATCCGGTGGTGTTGACTGTGATTCAGTGTGGATGTTTAACTGTCTCAAAAGTATCTCACAAAGTTGCATCATGTATAAAATTTGGTAAGATTCAACATCTTAATTTCTTGAATTTCTTATTTATGTACATTTTAAGAGCAGAGGGGCACCATGAAATGTACATTACAACTGCATACACAAAGCAAAGTAACAGTTGGACCAAAATGACTGCGATTTCTAGCTTGAGTCCAAGGGTCTTGAACGAGGCCCTCGGCTTTGCAGCAATACATAATATGCAATTAGGTGCAGCAAAACAGTTGGTGTGGCTTAAGGAAAAGAGTGAGTCATGTCTCATGCTGGGGTCCCAGGCTTCAGAATGCTTGAGAAGTAAAACTCCCCTACCAGTTTCATGCCAGCAGAACAAATTGCAAAGCAGATTTCTAGCAGATGACTGCAGACAGATCTCTGACAATCATTACAGACACAAAAGGGATTGGTAAGTGTGACAGTTACATCTGCAGTTTCTTAACGTGGAAGTAAGAAATATACTGGACAAATTTTGCTAATGTGTGACAATAATAAACATCAGCATTCCCTTTTTACAGCAGGATACTCTAAATCATTCTAGTTTTTTATAAATCATTACTTTTCACTTGAAGGATTCAGAGTATTTTTTTCACTTAGGTTGAGCTTCATTATCTTTCTGACTCTGAGGTTTCCTCTTTCCATGCTCACAGGTGCAAAAATCAGTATCTCTCACTCTAATTGATTCCTATTCTCAAGTTAAGTTAGCAGCAAAAATCACTCTGACATGGAAAGAATTCAGTCAATCTAAATTTATACACCTATATCTAGCAAGATCTAGCGAGATCCTTCTTGTCCTCAATGAGGAGAAAACAGACATCTAAAACACAGTAAACCCTACTGCCATGCCAACAACAAAAATTTTTAAGAATTCAAACACCTTGTTGTTTCTTGATGCTTTTGACAATATATTTTTATTCAACTGCCATATCTTAAATGTCAATTGTTCACACCTGACGAATTTTTTTTCAGTGTGCTTATACAGTGCGCAGTGTAACCAACATTCACAGAGGCTATAACACTTGAAATAAAATGCAAGCAGAAAGGAATCAAAGACAACAAAAAGCAAAGGATTTCAAAGTCCTTCCAAGGTGCTGAGAATGCTGCTTCTGTGGTATTATAGCACAACTGCCAGAAAAATAGCAAGCTGTAATTTAAAGGTTTTAACAGATGGAGGACCCATACACATCTCCTACTGCAAGGCTTTATGTTAGTTTTGATTTAATCCTCTCAGCCTTCACATTTTACTCTCCAAATTTCCAAGAACACCATAAGCTGACATACAGACATCATAACGTGCTACCATGCCCAGATAACACTTCTGTAATGACATAAAAATTATGTTAACCCTACTGCTAAAGACTACATGAAGAAGGGAACATATTTTGAGAATATTTTAGGAGACCAGATGCACCAACAACTGAATTCCAAGAGGCACATGATCATGGTATCAGCACAACCTGGATGCTTTGACGCAAAGCGAAGGCCCTGCATATGGTGGGTTTTGGTGGTTTTTTTCTGAGCAGTAGCTAATAAGAGCATTTTTTTCATATTTTGGAACTCAGCAAGTCTCCTAAAATACTTAAAAATAAATCATCATTGAACTAATTGTTTTTTTCCAGGCAAGTCTTGTAAGTTTTTTGATGCAAGTTATCTTTATAGTACATACAATTAAGAGATGTTTGCTACCCTGAATGTATCATTTCTCTCCAAATGCAAGAAAGACTTTGCTATCAAATAGCTTTGCACTATTTTCAGTTCTGCCATCTCTGCCAAGCAAGAGCTAGATTTCTATAATTACCTGACACTGAAGATTTCTAGTTAAAATAGGAACTTCAGTTACTTTTTAAGTAGTAGCTTTGACTATGCTTATCCTTAACATGACAAGTTTTTAGATCATTATTAAGAGTTCTAAGTTGCCTTATATATGACTTGTAACTCTCAGCCTGAATCCCCATGCACATCACTGGAGTAGTCCACAGCACTGTAATTCACAAGATGAGAACAAGTGAATTGCAGCATTAAAAACAGGAAGAAAACCAAGCAAGCAAGTCAGCTATAATACTTATGTCTGGGAGTGACTTTAATGTTGATTTACCAGGTGAGCTGTGGCTTTCCACACTATCTTTTGCTAAAGCTAAGTAACAGTTCTGACTGTAATTGTTTTTCAATGCTTATAACATTGCCAGACCTACATCTTTCATATTTCCAATATAAAATAATTCAGAAGACGATTTCAGTCAAATAGCTCTGCTTCAGAGAAAACGCTCTGAAATCTGCTATATTTTTAGACCTATTCTTAAACAACACTGGTATCTCTGTGCTTTGGATGAAGGACTTCAAATTCAGACAGAGTTTTCAAAAAATGTGCATTTTGCTCATGATAAGGAAAACAACAACTTGTGACAATGTTAAAATTGAAAAATCAGACAAAAGATTGGAAAGAAAACCCTATTCAGGAAGATATTTGCCTATCAAACATGAAGTCAATACTGTCTTCTTTGCCACCATCACAGTAATTATATATTTACCAATTTCATGAAATTATAATAATAAATTGGTGAAAATGTCTAACTACAGAAATGTACTTATTCTACTTAGTACACAGACATAAAATGTATATTGGTTAATGGCAACTTGAATTGACTGAATTCTTACATCTACAAAATAAACTACTTTTAAAAACAGTATTAGTCTTAACTAGCATAGAGTAGAATCAAAAGGAAACTAAGTTGTCAAAGCTGAAATAACACTGCTGTCAAATTCTTTTTAAACTGGGCAAGTTCTAAGTCTTCTAATAAGAGCAAGTTGACAGAACCAGTAATAAACTGATTAAGTCTTAGCAGCTACAACTTTCTAAGGTTCCATCTGTTCTATACATGTGCCACCCTGGGTCTTTGCCAGATTTGAGGCCTGGGACTCTCTTCTGTATTGTCTGTGACAGGACACTCCTGCTGTGCTCTGTCAACAAAGAAGCAGAGTCTGTTGGAATACAGAGGTGACAAACTGGGAAACATGTAGGATACAATTAATACAGACAGTTTGGTAAATAAAAATTGAGATTGTCAGTCCAGAAGAATAGAAAATATGGGTGAAAAGAAGGGGGCATGGGACTACACCCAAAACATTATGTAATAATACCACTAGGGGAAACTCAAAGTGACAAGTTTTGGAATATTTGCTGAAGAAGCAAACACAATGTGAACACTGTAATAAGTCTAAAAACAACTTGGAAAAAGCATAAAAACATTTCAGAATGATGAATCCTGACAAATCTACAAAGACAATAGATCCAGTTATATGAAGCATACTCAAAAGGATACAGTTTCTCTGCAGAAATATTTTTGTTGGTGTTCACCATGGAAAAGTATGGTAAGAGTCTCACATCAGAGGACTCCCTCATGGAAGACTCAAAGGGCCTATTTCCAACAGAAGCATGGGTAGACCATGAAAACAAACTAATAAAATAAGCTTTTAAGAAATTACTTCCCAGAATGAGGCATTTACTCCTTTAGTTTTGAAGAAGCTGATGTTACTGAAAAATGTAATAGCTGAACTACTTGAGATCATATATAATCTCTCACTGAAAACTGCCCTAGTACCAATGGGTAACATAATCACTATCTCTAAGAAGATTCTAAGACAGACTAGAGAACTACAGGCAAGTAAATTTGATATTTATACTGGATAAAGTGGTGCTAATAAGTCTAGAACAACTAGCGAATAAGTGAACAAATACAAAACCACGTGGAAGAGTCATCAGAGCATTTGTAAAATAGTTACACTTCACAAAGCTAATATAGCTTTTTTAAGTTACAAAATAATGTCCAGGAGAGAAATTTAATTGATTGACAGGCTAGTGCAATTCAGAGACATTCCCCAAAGCCTCTTACAGAAATTAATCTGCACTTTGAAGAAGAGCTAATGTTCTTTTGTGAATAAGTCACTGGTGAAAAGACAGGAAATAATGGTGGAACTTGATGGTCAGCTTCTACAGTGGATGAAGCACCCAGAGGAGTGTCACAGGCACCTATTCCAGGACCTGTGCTTTTCAATGTATTCGGGGAGGTGTCCACAGATGCTATTCAGAACAGAAAAGATATGGGTCAACTGTGAATACATGCAACGTTTCTTTATTGGGAGTGGCTGGGAGGTGAAACAGAAGATTAAATTTAGTGTACCTAAGCATAGTGTACATAAGTGAGACAAAAGGTAAACATGTTTCTAAATTTACATACGTATCGGCCTCTGAGCTTGTTATTATTCCCCACAGATAATTCCAAAATGTTAAATTAGATTAGGCATACACAACAAACAGTAAATGCAGTGCTCAGGAGACAAACAGGCAGGTATCAGGAATTACCAGGAAACAAAACAAAACTCACCACAAAACCACTCTACAACTGTATGCTCTACTGAATGCTTCTTCACTGCTTCTGTTTCCAGGTACCAAAAAAAAAGATAGTGAAACCAGAAAAAGCGTAGAACACTACTGAGTACCTCCTGTACAAGGAACAACTAAATAAAACAGAATTCTTCAGCCCAGGGAATGAACAGCTGAGAGGAGCCATACTCTCTCTGCAGCATTGAGTCACACAAAGAGGAGGCAGTTGTTCCCCACGCTCCCGCTGGGACAACTTGCTGAAATCACATAATCACATGGAAACAGATGACAAAAAACAGATTCAACCTGAAAGGAGACTGATCTTTGCATTCCAGGTTATTAAGCTGTAGACTTCTTTGCCCTAGGCTCTTCTGAATGTTAAAAGCATCCATGAGCATATGAAAGACTGGGCAAAATTTTAGAAGCGAGGTGCATCCAGATCCATCAGATTAATCAACACCCTCTCTGTTATGGATGGTTTGAAAGCTATCACCATGTGCTTGGTTTGTTTGTGTATTTTTCTCCCTGTGCATGTGCTGTGGCCTCTGATGGAGCCCAGGGGCAGAGTTGGATGGCCTCAATTTGTACAGCTGGGTTTGGACATGCTGATAGGTAACAGAGAAGGAGGAGAAACAAGACTGGCTATAGAAATTTAGGGCACTACAGGAAAGAGACAGAATATTTGCCACAGGTAGCACAGTATAAAGGAAGGGTGTACTGGGCATAACTGGCAATGTTTTGATACCAAGGGGAGGAGGCTGCAGGAATGAGTGTGGTCAGGGGATTGCAGAGCACAAAAAAAAAAATCCAAATGGGAGTAAAGGTTTCACAGAGGCAAAGTGTGTTTTCTCTAGGAGTTTGTATGTTGGTTTCAATCCCAAAATCCAGAACTAGAAGTTTGTTAATTGACAAAATAATTAGTAAAGTGTGTCCTGATATAAAAATTTATCTCCAATTAACTGAATATTCTACACCTGTCAGTAGTTTTCACTTGAATCTCCCAGTTTCTCTTCCTCTAATTAAATACTAAGTTCTATGGTGAACATAAACACCATTACTTTCAAGGCCTCAGCAGAAATACAGTTCTGCTGTTAGAACTGGGTCTCAGTAGTGCTGAGTTTGAGCAATGAAACCTCATACTCTGTTTTTAGTAATGTGTCAACTCCTAACTGCCAGGGTTTTCTTCATTTTGGGTATAATCTACTGTTAAAAAGTACAAAGAAAGAGGCAGTATGAGTTTTAAATCTGAGTAAAATATCAAAATGAGCAAGTGTTAAGATCTCACCTGTAGTAAGTATGAGCCAGAGGTATCTGCAATGGAACTCTCATTTTGTATCGTGTTCTGTTGGGTAATAGCATCCTCCTTCTTTCGTTCCTTCTGCCCTGCTTCATCATCTTCATACTCATCAAGGCTCTAAAATGAAAAATATTCATTTATCAAAAAGTCTTTGCATGTTCCCTCACATGCTTCTCATATTTCACAAAGCTCATGCATCAGTGAATATTTTCAAAGATTTATTTCATATTTCAGAAAAGTTTAATGAAATGTTTAAATTATTTTCTTCCCAAATGCTTTTTCTTCATCACAAAAGTAAGAAATAATCAAAACCAGATCCAATTTGACAAGAGCTTCAGACAACACTCTGAGTTCAGTGCTAATTCTTCTGTGAGCAGGACACTGGTCTACACCGGAGGTTCCTTCTATTTGAATGATTCTACAAACCTGCTTGTTATATGCAATAGTATTACCTGTATACATAAGAGATTTTGAGGAAGTACAGAAAAGGGAAAAAAAGGAATTAACTGTATTCTTCACTCAAGAGTTGACCTTTTTCGACACAATAGAATCTTCTGAGATTGAAATGTCAATCTCCATCACCCATCTCAATTGTGCTCTCCTCATTTTTCATTTTGTCTTGAAAACTTACCATTGAAAATCAGTCATTTTTAAATCACTTGATAAGTCATTAATTACTAACAACACTTGTATATAACATTCTGACTCTTCAACACAAATGTTTCATATTAGATTTGCTGAAATACTTCCTTTGAAAGGATTAAGTTTCTAAAGCACTGACAGCTGACAGGCAAGAAATAGGAAAAGTAAGTAGGTAAATAAATTTAAAAAAAATAGTAATCTGTATTACTGCCTTTGTTACAGTTCAAAGTCACATTAAGGTCATGTAGAGATGTGAGGACTCAAATAGCTTTGGAATAAGTCAGTTATGTCTAGATCAGTCTATTAATTTAACATACACAGTTTACAGAATGAAAAAAAACCCACTATCTTATGTTTAAAAGATTAACTTGAAGCAGACAAAGCTCAAAAAAAAAAAAAAAAAAAAAAACCTGACCATGACATCAGGAAACTAACCAGCCTAAGACATCGGAAAAAGCTGCTAGATTAATGTAAAATACCTTGAGAAACAGGGATCAGGACTACCAGAGAACAAAGATGAATGTCAAATTATTTCAGTTGAAATTTCTAATGTACAAAATACAACGCCACTGTTCTGAGGCTTAGATGCTGACAACCTCTGGCATCAAGTTAACCAAAGGACACACAAGTAGCCAAAAGCATATGAGAACGCTGGAATATAGTAAATTTTAAAATAAAAACAGTTGTATTTACTAGCTGAAAATAGCACTAGTAATATCAAAAACTAGCTTCAGCTCCTCCAAAGTAAACACTATGGTGATACAAATGCTAGAAAACTGACAAACTAGAAAGATAAATGTTTCAGAAAGTGAACATAATAAAGAGAACAAAAGTGAGCCTGAATAAAAGCCATTTAAACTCTCTACAGCAGTGCTCACGACAGCAATACTAATGCAATTTCACCAGTCTACTTCTAACCAATCTCTCAATGCAACTGATGCAGACCTGCCTACTTCTATTACTAAGAAAAGGCATACTTAAAAGATTATGGCTGAATCATTCTACATTCAAAACAGCTTTTACTAAGTCTTTTCTAATAAAATAATTATAAATATTTAATTTAGTTCTCTTGGATCCATTTATAACAGACCATTTAAAAAAGCACAGTCATGGCACATTCGTCAAAATGATCTTTAAATCAACATCCTCTACCTTTTATAAACTGTAAAGCTTAAAAATTTTGGTAACATAAACTTAGGTCTGTATCCTAATTTATCCCATTATCATATTGACACAGTATGAAGTGACACAATAAGAAATAATGAGCCCCTACTGCAACAAGAAACAGAGCGATCTTTGGCTCTTAAAAAGCCACTCTTGTTCAGAAAGAACTATAGGGTTGACAGAAGATATACAAATTATGACTAATGTCATGCAAATTAAGAATGATACTGTGTCAGAAAAACATAAAAACTTTCATATTATTCTTCCAGTCTCCAAGTTGTTCAAGTCAGAGAATGGTCCCAGTTAACCTCAAGGGAAAGAGATCATTTGAAATGTGTTTGGAAGAGCAGCCTCTGAAAAGCATAGGAGAAAGCCAACTCAAGACAAAAGACACTAGTAATCTACACATACCACAAAAAGGTTATTTTCAAGGAACAATATCCTTTAAGGAGAAGAATGAAGCTCAAATATCAATACTGTAGGGTAAAAAAAAAAGTCTTAGTAGGGACTAAGTAGACATGTGCTCCTTTCTTCACAAATTCTCTCCATCTTTTGATACATGCTCTTCATAAGCTTTCCAGAGATCATTAGCATTCCACAGAAACATTTTTCTCCAGTTCCATCAGTGATGCAGGATGTTCTTCTCTCTTTTAATATAAGATCACCTGCTACTAACTATTCCCTTAGCAATTTTGGACAGGAACAAAATGGCATCATCTGATATGAAAGTTCCAGCCACAAAATTTTAAAGTAAAGCCTTTCAGATAGGATTTGCCAGTAACTTGGAAGGTCCACAATCACAAAAGTCTCCTAATCAGTACCCTCAAAAGGTATTCAATCCTCCCAAATAACTCATATTTGCAAAGTTAAAGGCCCTCTTCCTAAGCATAGAACAGTTACCGTTTACATAAATCTAATTCAGAGCATATAGCCTCTGTTTTAAACGTCACTGGGGCTTGCTCCCAACTCCAGTTGCCATCGCTGGAGCAGGTGCCTCTGCCTCTGAGGCCAGCACAAGTCTGGGTGGTGAGAACCACAGAAGCAGCAGGTTTTTATTACTTGTAACAGATGAGGTGGACGAGTCAAAGGCACAGGTTGATCCTCACCATTTGCAGCTGATGTGGCACATTTGGCTTGGGGCTGCCAAAGCCTTTCTGCCCTAAAGCAGATTACTGGCTGCTGTCAAAGGCCTTCTGTGGTTTCCTAACACAAAGGTTACAGTCCCCTCCCAAACATGCAGACACGCACATACCCACACACCAATTTAAACAACGGCGATGAAATGCAGGCAGAGCACAAGTGAACATGATAACAACCACATAATGTAAACATTTTACTGCTTTTTACTGAAGTTATGAAGTTTTGCTTCAATAACGATTAGCCTTAGTAAGGAAATCCATTTGTTTTGATGAAAGAAGCTTTTTTTACTGAAAATATCCTGTTTAGGCACTTCAGTTACTGATTGCTGGTATTATTGCCATTTATATTCTAAGCTCACTTCTAAGGTAATAAAAATCAATAAAATCAAGTTTCAATTGATACATTATTACTGGAAAACTTTAAAATGTTACACACTTTAAAAAATGTTTGGTTTTTTTTTTCAAATTGCCCTGCAGTTGAAACTGCCTCAGCACACAGACATTTCAATCAGATGGATTAATGTGTTGCTTGCATTGCAGTCTCACTCAAATACTACATTTTCCTTTAGGAACTAGTTTCACATCATTGAAAAAGCCATAAATGCAGCTCTTACTTTCTCTGTCAGCACAGCAGAGAAACGGACTTGTAACCGAGGTGTAATTCTGACCCATTATGTAATTCTCTCTGTCCATTCCCTTTCCCCTGCCTCTTTATTTTGCTGCTGGACACATACCATTTCAGATTATTTTCCATGAAAATCATCTGAGTTTTGCACAGCAGATATTCAATATGACATTCCCACATCTGATCTCAATATAAGGAATCCACAAAAATTCTTTAGGTTTTCTAGCATTTCAGCAGATGTTTGAAGTTGTAGTATAAACATTTTTCTGTAAACCTCTAGTATGGAAAATACAGAATAAAATGCTTTCAAAAGAATCAGACTGATGAAAGAAACATCCACAAAGATATCCCCACATTCCAGCACACAACCAGCCTGTGGTTTAAGAAGACATTGTATGAGAACACTTCTAATAATTCACTGATTTGCTTCCTAAAAACTTTTGTGCATTGCTAAGAACAATCAAAAATCGGGGAGTGCTTGTCTTCTCCCTGAAAGTAAGTGGTATTCCTCCATGCAGATGGTCAGTTTCTAAGCACACACAAGCTGCTCTCGCCACAAGAAATGGTGCCAAATCAAAATGTTGCTATCCCATCCCCCTTCCTGCACAACCTGCTTCTGCCTCGCATTCTGCTGGCTGAGCACATAACTAAGAGCTTCCCAGTTCATTTCATGAAAAGTCAGTCAGGTTGGTTTCAGCAGTTTTAATTAGCTCAATTGATTTTGCCTGGACCAGATAGGAGCCCATTCAAACTCTTTATTTTGCAGAACTCCAGGAACGGTTGTGCTAAGTCAGCTTTTTGAAAATGATGAGCCCTTGAGATAAGAACATATTTAACCGGTACAGCAAGATGTGCAAGCAGATACACACTCTCAGCAAAACCCTATGTTCAATTTCACATTGGGCAATAAACAGACTGCGCACTACAAGCACCATCAGTTATCCTGACTTTTTTTTTCCCTAACCATGTAAATAATCTAGGAGAGGAAACAAAGTCTAGGTTTTTTCTCATTTCCTCAAAAGGATTCTGAAAAATTTAAAAAAAAAAATCAAGTTAAAAAAATCAATTTTACAAGACACTTGGCATGTTTAGAAGTTCAAACTGCACTATCACAACTTCAACTCAAACTGCAAAAGTTTCTATTAAATGTAAATATTTCCTAAAAGCTTCCACAGTAGAAATACATGCCAAGATACAAGAACTGCTTTTAACTTTGAAAAAAAAAAATGTAGCTAGGCAATTAACTATAGCAATATACATTTTGGGGTTCAACATTACCTTTCCCTTGGCTGATCATTCAGAAAAGCCTAGAAAATTAACTGCAAATAAAAGACAGCTATTTTACAAAGTTCTCTATAATCACTCTTCTGCAACACTGAAAACCAAATGCTTCCTCACTTTACCATGCACAGCTCTCTTACCAGCTAAGTCATCTTCCTATCTCTTTGCACAGTATCAAATCCTTCTGTCATCACCTCCAAAAATACCCAGCAAAACCAAGCAAAAATCCCAAACCTCAGTGATCTGAGATTATACAACCTTTCCCTTTTGGGAACATTACTTTTAATCATACTTTTTAACATACTTTTATTCCCATGTGCAGATAGCACCAAAAATATTTAATTAAAACCTCTTTAGAGTAATAAAATCTTTTATTAGAACAACAGTGAAATTGGGAAAATTGCAACTTTTTCACTATGCAAGCCTTTCATCACATTTAACTTGCCTTAGTGCTTTTCTTTACAAGTTGAAAAACATCCTAATAGAGGTGAAAAGAGCTAATATTGTTCCTAGGAACTATCTAAAACCTACAAACAGTTTTATGGATACCCAGTACAATTATTTTTTTAAGAATACTTGACTTCAATTCTCACATTAAGAGAGTCCAAAAAAGGATACTGAACTCCAACACCTTATCTACACGATCTCAGTGCACTTCTGAAAGTCTATGTATCCAAATAGAGCAGTCTAGTATCAACAATTAGTACGATCACAACCATGGGTTTTTAACACAGAGGAAGAGTACATGCAGGAATCTTTGGTATCTAAGATCAAAAGAGGCCAGAATGCAGCAATGGGTCAGTGACCAGCAGGTGGGCCAGAGCACAGCTGACTGCAGCCACAGGATGTGCTGCCTTGACCACAATGCCAACAAAGCAACCCAAAAAGGCAAGCATCACTTAGAGATCAGTAAAATGCACATCTCTTGCTCTACAAAATTCACAGCCTTCTTCATTATAAGTCATATTAATATTTTTTTTGAACTCTACCCTTTTCTCACACTTAACAAGAATTTTTAAATGCCTACTTTGTACACTCAATTATATTCCAGAGCAAATACAATTTGCAGTCTTAAAATCCTCTAAGAAATGCTTCTGGAAAAAAAATCCCAACATATTTCTCTGTATTACAGCAAAATAACGAAGTCTTTTGAATTCTTTTAAAGCTTTAAGTAAAACATCAACTAGATCAATACCAGAATGTCAATTATCCCTCATTATAATAACAAAAAGCAGCAGTGTTTCAGTTTGTTTTTCAGCAAAATAAACTGTTTGGCCACCACTGTCTACAAACATACCATAAGAATGAGTTCAAAAGTCAAATGTTTAACTTACGCTAATCACCAAAAAATCCTTTATCACAATGCTTGTCAAGAATGATTGGTGGAAATGCTTAATTTAACTACCTAGTATGCAATAATAAAGTCACAGAATAGAATTCCAGGGACACAAGGAAAGTTGTCTTGCAAAGCACAAGCTATTAAAAACCTTTTAGAAAAACAGAAAGACATTAAAATTATGGACTGCCAATCTATCAGAATTAAGCACCGAAATATTCAACACTAAACTCAAGGTTATCATTTTAGGGCCCTTCTGACTGATCACCATCTAAGAACAGAAGTACCAGACAGCACAACTGGCTGGAGATCCTTATACAAACACATCACACTGCTGACACCTGTTCCATGAAGAAATGATTACATTAATACAATAATGTCTCATCCAAAAGAAGTCCCAATTCCTTGCTCTTAAAAAGAAAATATAAATCAACATCAAAAAAAGGGGCTGAGAAAAAAGTAGCCTAATCCTCTTTATGCTGTAGGATCCACAGGCAGTTCCAGGCCACCTTGCTTCCAGAGCTACAGGACCCTGATACAGCACATCTCTGTGTGCTAAAAATTAAACATCCCCCTTCCCATTCAGTTGCATAATGCTCTTCTTACATCTATTTTGCTAGTAACAACATGTCTTTTCCCTCCTCTGCTGATGGTTTACTTCTGGTACAGACTTTAAATAAAGACTACATTCTGTACACAGAAATCACTGATAGCGTTGAACATATGAATCTAAAAGTGACAGGAATGTTCCCAAAAATCACACACATACAAAAGCGGAGTCAGTCTCCAAAGTAGTCTCAGTAGCCTCCCAATTAACATTCTGAAATGATGTGTCCTATCTAAAATAAAGATTGCAACTCAGTGGCTTAGCAGAAGAAAGCTAGTAAAACAAAGTCTGCCTGTTTCAGCCAGAAGGAAAAAAAAAATTGTTGAAGATACTTGCACTGTTCACAGAAGAAATATTTCTCAGTTTGCATCATGACATAGATGTTAGGAAACAACAACCACAGACTGCAAGAGCAGAAGAGAGAATTCATGCTGGATGTACAGAAAACAAGCAACAGTTTACACACTTGATGCCCGCCTACACTGTTTTTCCTATTAAACTTGCTCCTGTATGAGGTAAGATTCTGGGAAATACTGGTATTAGAGGGCATGTAAACAATGGCTGAACAAAAGCCACTCAAACAACAGCTAGATAATGGCATTAAAATGTCTGTAGCCATCATCATTTTGACTTTCATTGCCATGTATTTCTGCCAAAACTAAGCAAATAGAAACAATGCTTCAAAAGAAAGATGTAGTCACATGGAATAAGACATATACACTGAGCACCCTTCTCTGTAAAGCTGGAAAAACAGGGAGAGAAACAAATCTTGGAGAGGATTAGCATACTGTTTTCAAAACAGAATTATCCCTTTTAATGTGACCATGTCATATAAGAATGTTTTTTTCCTAGTACACCTCTGGCGCTTCTAAAAAGAAATAAAAATGAGATCAGTACTTGAGGAACATTCTAAAAGGAGATACGACAGTTAACCAGTGGAACTGTATCTCTAACTATCCTAGCCTCTGATGCATGCAGTTTGTAGCCATTTATAACGTCTGAATACCAACTTGTATTCTTTTTTTAATTATTAATTGTAGTTCCTTCATAGGTTTCTGCTCTCTTGCTTAAAGGACTAATTGTCATTTTTCTTCTACTCACTGAATCTCATTCAGTGTTTACACACAGTAGGTGTGGGATTGATCAAACTAAACAAAGCCAAAGAGGCTGATGACAACCAAGCACAGACCAGCCAGAACAACAGACTCAGAATCAATTCCAAGGGAAAAGGAAAACTCTGGCAAAATGCTTTCTTGAGAGTTGTACTACACTTCTCATTTGGGAGTGGGATCTTTTGAATCCATGGAAAAGCTGATAAAAATATCAGCCAGATTTTCTGATCCCCAGCTACTTCTTTTGAGTCCTAATGTAAGTAAGTGTTCTAACCAGACAGATATGGATTCTACATTCAGCTGTGGGTCAGAAAGGAAGAAGTTGTACTGAAATGCATTTTATACAGGATGGACACATGTCTAGATTAAAAAAAAAAAAAAAAAAGTTGAATTTGACTTCCAAGGCAATAAATAAGCATTTTCGAAGAGCTCAGCACTGATGTCAGGAATAGGCAGCACTGATCAAAACTGCAGGCAAAGCACACATGTGGTACTGAAGCCTGCTAAGACAGCAATAACCAGGTAATATCAAAAAAGTTTAAAGTTGTTGCTGCAGTCAATATTGTAACTCTTTTTGGGGAGAACACTTCATAACCACAAAATAATCCTAGTGACAGTTCTATGAATCCATTTCCAAACCTAAACTTCTGAAATCATTCTTGAGCTCTGTATTTGGAGGGAAGCCCTCTTCCTCAGGGGCTTGGACAACAATTTTTTAAAATAAATATATCCATGTCCCAGCTCCTGATGGAAATCCAGTCTAGATTCTCATAGTGCAATCTCATGTATTAACAGCATCAAAGTCTTCTGTCTCCATCACTTGTACCCTTGCTTCTTATGGAAACTGCGCTAAGAAATTACAGCTCTTTTGTACCCATCACTTCTTGAAGTCACTAGTGATGGGGGGGGTGTGCATGCATGTGTTGTGTGCCACTGTAGAAATATTTAATAACACATTAGTATCCTTAAAATACGAAAATTGCACAAGTGCGTGAGACTTAACTGAAGTTTGCTAAGAGTGAAATATGCAGATTAGCCACCACAGCAGTAATTCAAGGGCTAGACAAAACAGGCAGTTACCCTTCCACCTGAGCAGTCAGCACTGTATTCAGCCTTCAGCCAGCTCAGCAGGTGTTTGACTCTTCCCATTCAAAGCCTCTGTGAGGAGCTGAGGGAACTATGGTACTGACTTGGGAGTGAGAAGGAGAAAGCGTGGGAGACAGAGCTGTGGGAAAGCTCACAGAAAGAACATGTAGCTGATGCCTGGTGAGAGGGAGTTACTCAAGTAAATAGAGATTACAGCAGCAAAAATAAGCAAGCAAGCAAAGGACACATCTGTTTCAATCGGTCTGAGAAGCAAAACTACACATTGTACTTTTTTGTGGTCTTTCTATCACTGTCAGAGTGAACTGCCTAACTTCCCCCGCAGCACACATCCAAAAACGTTGACATTTTGATTACCAGGTCTAGGACAGAACTGGACATACTCCACTTCAGTAGATAAGAAAAACTATGCCTTCAAGATGAGAACATGCAGATAGAGAAGACTTTGCCACAGAAGAGAAATTCATGTGCACACTTTATGTTCGCAAAACAGTACCAGCCCATTCAAGTACCTCAGCACAAAACTAGTATTTGAATATGGTGACCTCAGAGAAGAACATGCACAGACACAAAAACAAATCAACCCAGGTGTGAGGAAATCTAGTACGGCATCATAATGGGAGGAATGAGTCACGTCACACAGTTTGTTCAAAACAACTGCACTCACTGGAACCTCACACTACTATAACTCTTTGCATAAGAGAGCAATGGTATTTCCATAGGAAATCAAACTGGAATAAAGCATGAATACATAAAGCAGGGAAACTGCTGGATAGATAAAAGCTTATATTGACATCTGCATAAAACATTTGTAAAAAAGGTAATTTTCTACTACCGTTATTTTAATTGTTGAGCGACTAATCAAGCTTTGGTGTTTTTTTAGCCATAGAGTTACTTGCATACAATATAGTGTAAGTCTTGGCCAGATCTTCAGCAATCAATGTTTTGTATTTCACCACATCTACCTTTTTAGACCAGACAGCTTAAGCAAATCATGAAAATTTCACCTTATAAGGTATTTATTATCTTGAATCATTACATCAATTGTAACATGCATTTCTCAACTGTACAACAGCCATATTGGGTAAAGTCCTCTTTTCTGAAGTACTCAGAAATCTGCCCATTAATGATGACCAGGTAACTTTGCTACATGCTGATATGGATTTGCTCTGTGCTCCAGACCCAAGGCAATAGCAAGGGTCTCCCTTGCTGAGACACAGAAGAGAAGGATTATGACACTCCTTCCCCTCCAATTTCTATTGAGTGTAATGAAAGCATGAGGTTAAGGTTAAGACTGACACAAATTAACACGTGCCATCTTCACTATGGTAACTGTTCACATGCCTTGTTTTCTGTACAGTAAACTGTGGTAAACACAAAGTAATTCAAGCTCTACCATTCCCTGCTGAAAAAAAGGTAAACAATTATATGCATACTGTAGGTACCACAGCATAGGAGCATTCACTTTGTTACCATGGAGCAGCCCTGAGCCATTCCTATGCCCAACCCAAGAGCCTGTCACTCTGACCATAGAGGACAAGGAGAGGAATTCGTATGAGCTGACAACACTGGAAATGGAATTCAGAGTTCAATTCATCTTGTGTAACTACCCATCACAGCCAAATAATACTTTAAACTAGTTTTCTTTTCTCTTGATTTAAAGAATCTTAATGTAGAAAAAAACTTTCAAAGATAAACTGATGCTCCAGTAGGGGTCTTCGTGTTGTAAACAGGAGGGGACACACACACACCCACTCACAAACCAAAACAAACAAAATAAATCCTGCTGCCATTGCTACACTTGTATTTCAGCCCAAGCCAGAGGAACGCAAGTGAAGAAGTATCCGAGGAGGAGTCAGGAATGAGAATTGTCCTGTTCACGTTATTAAAACGTGCTTTTAATTTCTCAGAGTACAAGCTGAAGCCTGTAATAATGTCACTTGGAAAACAGATGGCTGAGTGAGCATCTGAGGGTGAAAAGGAATGTTTTTACAGGCCAATTAGTAAATACCACTGGCTCCCGCAGACATTCTTCCTTAAATGGAAATTACCATTGCTTTAGGTTAGAAAAAAATTTGATACAATAGAAGTGATCGGCTAGCTATTAACCTTTAGCACCTGCACTAAACAAACCAAAAATTAGCAGAAGGCTTTATATATATAACTTTCTGTTCAGTAAATATTTAAAACTCTTCTTCCCTGCCACGTGATTCCTGTCTGTAGATTTGGAAGAGCAAGGAATCCTCAAAAACATTATTAAAACAACGTGGAAACAGAGAGTCTCCCTGCATATCTATGACTAACTGCATGAGCACACTAGACAATTTAAAGAAAGGAAACTACTGCAGATACAATCAGAACTGAACCTTCACCCTAAAGCTGAACTTTATTTCAACACTGAAATAACCCTGCATTGCTTTGATTTTATTTTTATGTCCTATTTTTTATTTTCACATGTCCCCCTGCAATTGCTTTTTCCAGCCAAGAAAACAAGACTTTTCCCTCCTCCAAGATTCCTAACAAATTTAATAACATGATGGGCAAGGGTGGAGGTTCCACAACAGCTTAAATTAGCCTGTGTCCATTCAGTTATACTCCAACACTCCCTCTTTCCTGCTTCTGCCCATGGGCATCTACCAGCCCTCTGCATCACCTCCCCTGACAATGGCAAATCATGTCAGAGCAATTTGCTAGCAGAAAGCTTCCTCTATAAAAAGTGACAAGTATTTTGTACACCTTGGTCCAGCTAACTACAGGATTAAATGCGTGCCAGGGTCAGCACAGGCAAGACAGGTAAAAACAAGGATCTAAAGCAGCCTGGACATGGAAAAGATTAAAACTCTCACAAAACAAACTCCAGCAATTCAAATCAGAGAAATAGTGAAGTACCCATCTAAAAGCACACACTAACATTTAACATCATTAACCACTTTGGGATATAAATAGTGTCCCTGATAATACTAAACACCATCTATTTTAAAGGGAAACAAACTGCTGATTCAGATTTCGGAGCTCTGACACATGGCCAAGGTGAGTTCTTGAATCTGCAGGCTGTATGGGCTACAGAACAGTTTGCCCCTTGCAACCTGCACAGCTCCTATTACTCTTAAATAGAAACAAGAGAACTACTCATCCATTCAAGCCCTGAAGTTTCACCACCATGCCATAACATGATGGCATAGCTTCATGTATCTCATTAAATGGAGTTGGGATAATAAAAGGCTCTGACTCTCTTCTGTATCTCCTTTTCAATTTATGATTTGTGTTTAAAGACTGTTTTTAAAATGTGGAGAGAGGGAAGCAAGACGTAAGTACATCTGTGCGTTGTCATATCAAACGCCCACAAAAGCTCTCACAGTCATTCACTACTGATAAAAAATGCTGTAAGAAAGGATTTCTCTCAAAATCTCAGTTCACATTATAAACAACCAATTAGATCAGTGACAAGAAAAAACACCTTGCAAATAGGATGCAGACTGATACCTAGGAAGATTTTGTTGCAAAAACAGCCATTACAGTACAGGAAAAAAACCCCAAAAGCTTACAAAAAGCCACTCTCAAAGAACACATCAATATCAGATAAATGCCAGGAAGAACACAGGTGCAAAGAACCTGTTGGGACAAGATGACAAATTAGGTGGCTCTTCAAGGCCTGCTGCAGCCTTATTTTCTAGGATTTTGTAACAGCAAACTCTTAGCAGGAAATTTACACTGGCAACACAAACGAAAAATAAGGACAAAAAACTGCACCAAAAACATATTTCTCCCCACCAGTCTTCAAGCACACATCCCAGAGAAACCACTTGCAGTTGCACAGCAAACTGGAAGAAGCAAACGTAAGCAGCAGGACAGTTCTGCTCTCACACTGTCAAGCATGTATGGGATTACAGAACTCTGGCTCTTCATCAGAAGACACAGGCACACACATCAAAAAAATTCCCCTAAGCAGAATATAGTTCAAATCTGGGAAACTACCAGTGAAAAAAAAAAAGACAGAAAATAGTTGTTCCACACCTGCTTTGCTTTCAAACACATTCCCACTAATCCCTGCCAAGAAAGGATGCTGGGATAAGTTGGAGTGTTTCCCCTGAATGAGGACAACTGCTCTTACAACATTTCAATGTACAGGCTCTTGTTTTTTTAAGCACAGAATATCAGTCCTTAAATGACACCTTTTCCCTCTTGACCTATCCAACTGTCTGCATCCTAGTATTAACTTCAATTACTATTAGTCTATCATATCTACTGAAGAAACTGTGATCCATATCCATTTTCCCTGCTAGTTTAGTCAGAATTACCACCTTTCTTACAACCTCTGTCTATTAACACAAGCTATTCACAAGACAACTACAATAGACTTCTGCAATGGTTTTAGTTAAAATCCTAGGAAAAAAAAGATATGCTAAATTACACTGTCTGTTTATTAATCAAGAAAATTAAACAAAGTAGATCTCTCACTAATTTACCTGGAACTGACTCCTATCCAGCGAGCATTTGCATCTAGATTTATGCTCCTGGAATTGCTTTTTAAATTATAATCATAATTTTATACTCAAAATCTCTGAAACCCTGCCCAGTGTTCCAAGGTTTCTTAGAAATCAGTATTACCAGACCAGAGACTACTTTGGACAACTGCTTTGAGATTAAGCTATACAGAGATGCTCATTTTCAAATGTTTATCCTTACTGGCGATTAACTAACTCCCTAGAAAAACCTCTTTTGACATGAATATTTACACTTCTTCCACCCAGCAGGAAACAGAAATATTTCTTGAACATGTACTCCTAATGGTAAGCACTCACCTATGTAGCATAGTAATACCAAACTAATCAGAAAGGAAAAAACCATGACAGACTATGACCAAATAATTGTTAGAGGAAAAAAATCTCATTTAAGTGAGATGGAATCCTCCAAATGAAATGCAGCACTTGGCCATGGCCATGCTACCACACCTCCACACCTCAGAAATGAAAGAATTCCCTGGAAGTATCCAAACCGTTTGAAACAACACCCTTACTTTGCATTGCAATGAGCTAACAGCACACCCCCTGTCAATAACTCTACCTTAAGTGAGACAGGCAAGCAAGAGGCATAAAACCCAGCACTAACACCATCATAGCTGATGACTGACCATAACCCCAAGTCTATAGCAGTCAGTCCCTTGTGGATCTTCTCAGGCAGATGAATGCAGCTTCCACTGGAAGCAGGACATGTCCAACCCAATCCACAGTGGTGACAGTTCTTGGTAACAGAAGCTGCTAGGCACTTCCAGATGAAAGATCTGAAAAGTACTGGTTGAACCACCTATCAAATGTTGGAAACGTTGAGGATTTATCCGACTATGCTGCCTCTGATACATGACTTATTTACAATCTTTTAAAAAAGAGACAAGAATTGCAATTTTTTTCTTTTTCTTTTTAGTGAATCCAATGGTTTGTTTTCTTTATTACACTCCTACAGTGCTTTAATTTGTGGTTTTCTTCACGTGCCACCCTCCACTGAGCTGCAGTCCATGAAGCAAAGCTCACCATGCTGAGCTCTCAGTTATTCAGCAGCACAGGCTAAACATTTACCTCTATTTGCCAAAAAGCACATGCACTGCTAATAGTCTGATCTTAAAGACAAAATTTTTATACAAGTATTTGTAAAAAATGCCTATTTTGAAATGCAGCTTTCAATTGCTTGGTGAAACCCTTTGGCAAGGATATTGTGCATTCCTAGGAGGATTTAAATTAGCTTGCTGCAGAACAAAACCTAGGTTACGGATAGTAACTTGGATACAGTCACACACACACAAAAGAGTACATTCTCATTCCTCCTGATCTTTTCCCTTGAAAAAACACAACCATCAATATGCAAAGTCCGTTTTAATACGACAATGTGAGGGGGGGTTTTGGGAAGCAAAAAATACTGACTGCAACAAGGTCTCTAAACCAAATTAAACCTGTTTGTACTTCTCAAAACTACTATGGAATGTAACTTTGTAAAATTCTACAGTATTAAGTTGAAGTTGCCAGCTTTAAACCGACATTTGAACAGAAAATTTTATATTAAGTTCTAGAATTGTACATTACGACTTGAAATTCAATGCCTGATTTTTTTTAGTAGGATTTGAGACACGCCTGCTTAAAATAATTTCTTGGTTGTTCACTCAAATCTCACTTTTCTGCTCAGCTTATGAGTAGGGTATAAGAATAAAGACAGGCCTTAACATATAAAAGAAACTTTAAACGGTCCCATTAAAACAAATCTTCTCAGCATTCAGTTCCCAACTTGTAGGGAACCTTCATACACATGATAATTAGTTTCCTGAAAAGCTATGGCTTAAATGTCATTTCTTTGTATTGTAAATTCTAATTATTCATAGTAAATAAATTAGTGATACTCTTTTATTGCTTAAAGCAATGCAGAAGCTTGAAGTAATCACACAACTGGCAAAAATTAAGAGTTCCTAAAAAGGAAAGTAAAACTTCATTCTTCACATTCCATTAGACTTAAAAAGGGCTCCATTAACACTAACGGGGAAAGGGCCAGTGACCTAGAACTTTACTTATGGTCTGAAACTATTAATGAAGTCTGAAGAATAAAAAGAGTAATGAGTATTCAAAATCTCAACTCCTGTGATGAAGCAGGAGAATGAATAAGCTGTGCTCTAATTTACTCTTGACATCCAGCACATCATGGCTGTAGAAGCAGAATGTTAGAAAAGAGGATCTTTCAGGAGTCCCATTCTTGGGAAATGGCCGATTCCTGGGGATTCTCACACAACCTTTAGTTTAATAGCAAAATACTTGGAAAAAAAAATCCAACTACTTATCTTATATACATGTCATAAAGAAAGAAAAAGAGGTGAGGGGGAGGAGTATGTTAAGTAGCCTTACTTGAGGTGACAACTATAAAATCAAATGGAATTTATGACTACTCTAACATTATTGCTATTGCTATTATTGTTGTTGTTGTAGTTCTTATGAACTACTGAGCCTTATCCCATCTGCAAATTTTAGATTATGGAAGTCAGTTATCTGCTACTGGAAGAAAGACAAAGCTTGAGTATGCCCCTTGAAAACTGTCAAAGGAAAAGACTTTTAACTATCTCAATAGTCAGTCATATTCCCCAGCGTACGCATTACTGATAAATAAACACAGAGCATTAACAAGTATTAGGATGACAAAATTAATTTGAACTTCCCCCAGATTGCTCAAATTTGGGCTCCACAACTAAATCAAGCACTTTATTCACAAACATGCAATTTCACAGCACTCTGATTAACAGAGCAAGAGCAGATGCTATTTTTGTATTGGCCACTTTTAAGTTTCATATCAGCACAATTAAAGAGTCAAACCCAAATCAAAGGACAAACCTCATTCTCAACCTAGGAACAAAGAGCTTCATCACCAAAAAGTACATATTTGAGGTTTAATATTGCCCATTAATGGAAGCTTAAAAACTCAATAAATTTCATTGGACACACAATTTAGAATTTGGCTTTCTGAACAGAAACCAACAAAATAAAACACCATTCTTGAAAACACTACAGTAAGTGATTGTTCACAAACAGTTGTATCATTCAGCTTCCAAAAGCATCCTGTAAAGAAATCCACTATGTAATCCATTCTATCACATTTTATCTAAACATTTCATAAAACTTTTAAGAAAGAACATATATTCTTAAAATAGTGGAGTCAGTATTCTTTCTTATCATCACAAAGACAGCAAAAAACTTTTATCAAAACAAACACTATCAGGATGATTAAGATATGAAGATGGATTTGAAAAGTTACGGCATTTTTCTACTGGTCAGAATAAACATTTAATGATGGTTTCGTATTCAAATTTAAATTATCTGTAACAGATACATTTGTACATGCATTCCATAATTCATCAAGATTAGGAGTCTCCTAGATGGTTGCTGCAAGCAATAGCAGAATTCTTTAAAACACTAGAAATATGCGAATAACTATCTATCCAAATAAACACTGTGTATTTTTGTTACTAGAAATATTTCTGGTTCTGTTTGCAATTAAAATGCTTCAGTTTAAAGAATGAGGAACAACTTAAAAAAAGTTCCTACTTACAATTATTGTATTGGACATATCCTTTTAGGATTCATCTTGATTTCATTTTTGAAAGAAGAGTTGAATTAATTATGGTCCCTAAGCCCCTGAAACATCTGGAAAGAAAAGGATCTGAGAAAAAATGTAAACTTTTACTAGCTTCTGAGAAAGAATTATCTGTGTCTCAAGGTAATTTTGTTTCTTTTCCCTTAATTAAAAAACCCAAACAACTAAACAACCAAAATCAAAACGGACAAACATCCACACCACCAGGCGCTCTCTCTGATACGCCTCTGACAACCACTAACTTCAGCAAGGAAAACCAACAAAAAGACACTTTTCTCAGATATGCTTTATACTCCCCTTACTTGTATTGAAACATGATTAAACTACAAAACTCATAGTAAATTCTGAAAACAGGAAACAAAATGAACAGGAGGAAAGAAACTACAGATGGTCCAAAGAGCAAGAGCACATGAAGAAGGGCTTGTTCAGTCTGCTGAAGAGGAAGTCAGGGAGCAATTTAATAGCACCCCAGAACTATCTGAAGGTTAGTTACAAGGATGAGGGAGCCAGCCAGGCTTTTTCTCAGAAGCAGCAGATGATATACCAAAGGGTACAAAACACAATCAACTGGACACAAGGAACAATACTCCAGCAACAAAGCAGCAGTGCAGCACTGGGTCAGACCACCAAGCGAGGCAGTGGAACCTCCATTCTTACATGTTTTTAGGCCTCAGCAAAACAAAGCCATGGCTGACCTGATCCAGGGCTGCTCAAAGTACTGCTCTGAGACTTCCAAATGCCCCCTTTAATCAACATTTACATGCATTTACAGAGCCAGTGGAGCTGCCCGATTTCTTTTTCATGCCCTGTCCCTCACTTTCTCCCAGACTGGAAATCTCTGGCTCCACCTGACTTTTATTTTTTTACATCTGGACAACAACTGAGATTAACACTTCCTTCCTAAGATGATTCAGACAAAATGTACTGTGATTGAAAGCTTTGTGCAAAGAAGCACTCACACACAAGTTCAAAGCTGCACCTAAAAAAAAAAAATACAGAAGCAAACAATTTGGGGGGAAAAAAGAAAAAGGTCCACACAAACAAGTAATTAGATGCATTTGAAAGGTTCTTCTAAAAGACACAAAGGAAAAGCTTTTAAAAGCCAAAGTGTATGGTTTTGAAACAGCCAACTGAATCTCTATTATTCACCAGGGTAATGAAGGAAGATGGACTGTTTACAATTCACACACTTTATCTAGATAGAAGTATACTTCTTCCTGTAACATTTGCTTAAGTTACCCACCTCCAAAAAGTGAGCTTCCCTTCCAAATGTACCCTTACTGCTTCACTGTTCCAACTCTTACTCTACCGGCTACTTAAATTTAGTCAAGTCACAACTCATATCACACACCACATGATAAAGGCAATACATTGAGCAAAGGTGTTCTGATTGCACCAAACCCAAGGAAAGTCAGGTTCCAACAGATTTCTGATCTGATGGTTCACTGAAATCAAATCAAATTTGACAAGATCAGAAATCTCTCTTCTTTGCATGAATTATTTTCTGCCATTTTCTCTCAGTGTGTTCACTTACATTTCCTTTGGCTGCATATTAATTGGATCTTTTCTTGGCCTTTCATTACAAATTGTATCAGCTTTGTTATTACTGAGAGCAGCAGCTTTCTCAGATTTAAGGAAAAGAAGAAATGGGACTCATGGGTTAAAAGCTGCAGAGGGGATCAAACCACCAAAGATTACTTCTACCACTCCCTTCTCAATAAAGGAGTTATCAATCCACATAGCTGGCAACCCTGCTCATCTTCTAAGATAAGAGACAATATGCATGCTTGTCACATAGATACTCTACAAATCCTGTTCCTTGTGTACTGATGCATGACCTTAGTGAGAAGCCAGGGGACACACAAGTTTTTAACTGCATTATAAAGTAATTTCTCAAGATCATTTCCCCAAATGTACCACTTAGATAGGAAAGGACTATTTGATGAAAACAAATTTTCAGTCAATAACTGCAGTAAGCAGCGGGTGTACTGATAAAGGCCATGCTGGAAATTGATTGTAAATATCTTAACAAAATTAGGAACCTAAGATAAAAATAATGAAAATATTTGAGCAAATCATAGCAGCACAAAATAAAAATTACTAAAGCCTGTCTTGGGAATTAAGGCTGCTTTCAAATCAAGCTCAAGTAAAAAAGCACACGGCTCACTGTATTTCAATTTCGTTCAGGTCTCAAAAACAATGGCACTTAACCTTCCTTCCAGACATTAACCTCTGGAAGGGATGTGCCCATTTCTGCTACAATACTCTAGACCAGCACAGATAGAACAGTGATTTGCAGCGTCTAAGCTTCACAACAGCATTTCTCCTTGCTATCTACTGTCAAGGAATGACTATCAAAGGACTTTTCATAGGGACTAACCAAGCAGCTGCCAAATGTCTGAAAGGGGTAAGCAGCCAATGACAATTCCTTCTGCCTCATTACAGGCACATTTAAATGCCTTGTAGCATGAACTAAAGCTTAGAACAAACAAAAAAAAAATTCAAAAAGTCTTCACTTCGCTTTGCAGTTCTCTTTCCAAACACTTTAAAACAGTTGAGTGGAAATTGTTCCTTCTCATTATCTTGTTCAGGTTTTGGTGGTCGCTGATGGCACACCCACAACACCCAAGTCGCCCCAACAGAGAAGCAAGTTGAACTATATCATGACTGTGAGGATTGAATTCCTAAAAAGTTCTTATTAGATCACCCGATTTCAAAAGTAAAAATCTAGCTATATTTCAGCAAGAACCGACTCAGCCATAGAACTATCTTCAAGGCCAATATTCCCTAAAAATTCAGGGAATTCAATCCAACTGCTGTATATAAAACAGTGACTAATATATTAAATATTTGGAGGACAGGATTATGTTCTGAACAGTAAAAGCCTTCTGGAGATACATGGCTTTTTACAAATCCACCTTTCAAGGACAGTTCCATCTTTTGAAGAGGATTGGTCTTGAAAGTAAAAAGCACTCATCTATAAACTCATTTAAATTATAAGTAGCAAATGCATCTAAGCAGAAAATAAGCACATTCTTGAAAACCTTCCCAAGTAATAAAAAGCCCTCTTAAACATCCACAATTACACTTCCACTACTGCAGACCTTCAAAGGTGTTAAAACATTTGAACAAAACCAAGAGCAACAAAAAACCTCAAGCAGCAGCAAATGCTAGTTTTGTTTAAAACCAAATCATTCTGCAAGTAATAAAACTGGGGTTTAATTTAAAAGTAAAATACACTTTTCCATCCCAACACCACCAGGTCTGTGATTCCTTCTAACACACTGTCTGTTCTGAGTGAAGTGTATTTAAATATCGGCAAAATATCCCACTCCCTCTTGCCACATTCCCTTCTTCCCCTCCTCACATTTTCAACTAATACTTTGACATTACTGGCCTCACTAAACTCAATCCTGCAAATTCCTGACATTCATGTCTTCTTAATCTGAAATGTAACTTGAGGAGATGGTTAACATTTGACCTTTGCTCTACCTCAGACATACCTGGAGACAAAAAAGAGTCCAAGGCATGCAATATGCATTCACAGTCTGAAAGGATGTTTTATTTTAAAGTTCCCAGCACACAGTCTTTAAAAAAACCCAACCCATTAAAACTTCAAAAGGTAATTTAATAAAAATTCCCTTACAAGCATAGCTTTGCATAAACATTACAAACTTGTACTAAGAATGAAGACATGAAGCAATAAATAAGAAATAAATCCTTAGAAGTATACACCCAAGAGTCATGGTGAATTTAAGAATTAAATAGCTACCATAACTAATGAAAACAGTCCCATTTAATTAAATTGGATACTATGCTAGAGAATGAACAACAATAAATCATACATTGATTACAGAAGGGGACATGGTACCTAACAGGCTATTAAAAAATTAGTCAGAAACAAATTACTAAGACAAATGAAGGATTAGCCTAAAAGACAAATCAGAAACAAAGCAGCCAGCTACTCTGCAAAATAGAAAATCTACCTTCTTGCTCTAAATGAAGCCAAGCAAAGGCTCAAATACAGTTCCTTATACCCTTTTCCTCTTTAAGATACTTTTAAAACTGAACCTTAAAGATTATTCTAGACTTTTATCCTTCTACTTTCCTTAATTATACACACACACACACACAAAAAGAATAAGGACTTTGAAGCTTGCTAGCTGCATTTTAAATAGGTGCACTTTAAGAGGGGTTTTTCACTGTTGCTCTATTTTGGGAAATAGGTTTGCTACAAATTAGATACTCTCACTGATCAATGAGAAATGGTGTGCTGGTGTCACACATTTTTACCTTAAACGAACTTGCTCGGGTATATAGGCTTTACATGCTTTCTCCTCTTAATTACTAGAGCACACGACTGCCAATATCTGGCAGTGACAGAATTTTGAAGGAAGAAAGCAAAGAAAGGGTTGGAATACCAGGAATGAACATCACTGTTTAATGAGCCGGTGTCTCTTTGCTAGAAGACAGTCCCCGTTTGCTGTTACCTCAATCAGCTTCAGGCATTTTGCCTGCCATACAGTTAAGACACGACTGAACCTGCCATTTTGAGATTGTTCTCGTTAAATAAAACCTGTGGGTACAACTGATAAAGGGAATGTCCTCTTACAGACATGATGCATGACACCTAAAATATTTATCAAGTTCCAAAAAGTAAAAAGTGAAAAAATAAAGGGATTAATTAATTTTCCTTTGGTCTCAAAAATTTTTCTTTTCACTTACAATTGTGGCTTTCAAATCAATCTCTACCGGCAGCTGCCAATTCATGAAAACACTGACTAGAAAAGTCATCATTTCCTCAAGACCAAAATATTTCAAGGTACAGATTTCCATAGCTACAAGCCAAGCAAAAAAGCTTTGTTTTCAAACAAGCTTTCCCTGTATGTAAAAAAGGGGGTAGACAGAAGATATTTTTTCAAGTCTTCTTTGGAAGGGCTGCCTATCACAGAGAAAACATGTCCTTCCCTGTACCCGTAGCCAATTCAAAGCCAAGGCCCTCCAAAACAAACCAACTGCACTTATTTTGGTTCAAGCACACATGTGGAGCTGGTATCAGAGTCAGGTAGCTATCTCCAGGCACAAACATCTGTGACCTATCACTGAATTCTCTAAGCTTCTTTGTCTGGACAGGCAGCTTCCCATCCAACTCAGTATGCTCTCGCACATCCCATTCAGTGGATGTGGCTCCCCAGGCCAGTACCATTCCCCCTAAGCTCACTTCTTACATCCCGTCATCTATGGCATTCACTGTGTGTTGGTTTACAGATAGTCCATACACACGAAGAGGGCTAGAAAAGTACGGTCCAGGCTAAGTTCAGGTATAAGGCAGCATCCACAATTCCTGACAGCAACCTCTTTACAACCTCTTACACAAGCTCCCATTTCTATGCAATTTTCAAAGCTGTGTTCACAAGCAAAATTAGTCTTTCAAAGCATCCAAATGAAATCAAATAACAAACAGGTATGTTCAAATCTTCTACTTCTTCACTTTATTTACTATGGTAAAGACTATGGCACTTGAATATTTTGTAGCTTTTAGTTTGCTTGTTAATAAAACCTTTTACAACTGAGGGTGTCATTAGAATCACAGAACTACAGAATGGTTAGGGCTGGAAAGGTCCTTAAAGCTCATCTAGTTCCAATCCCTCTGCCACGGACAGGGAACCTTCCACTAGACCAGGTTACTCAGAGCCCCATCCAGCTTGCTCTTGAATCAGGGATGGTGAGTGCACAACCCCTCTAGGCCATGTGTTCCAGTGCCCCACTACCCTGATACTAAAGAATTTCTTCCTCATATCTCATCTAAACCTGCCCTCCTTCAGTTTAAGGCCATTCCCCTCTTGTCCTATGCTTCCACGCTTCCATGAAAAGTCACTCTCCAGCCTTCATGCTAGCCTCCCAATAAATAATCCATTCTTGTACTTCTGTTTAGTGAGCTGCTTTTTATTTATCATGTTCATCAATTCTCTCCAGACAGTCCAACCTGTACTACTAACCAAGAAGAAAATCCACAAATCCACAAAATTGTCTCTTCTAAGCTATGTTTATAGTAAGCTAGCTTTCCTTATCATCTGCTTTTTCAAATATCAGGACATTTGTCATCTTTGTCAAAGTCCAATAACATATTACAGGATAGCTACATCTTGAATTTATTCTTCAATTTAGCCTTTTTTTGTTATTTACTATGACTTGAGTCTACTATTTTAATTGGAAAAAAACACCAGGCATTTTTAAAGAAGGGTTTTTTACAGGTATGTTTTAAAAGGACAGAAACACATGTGCAGATATATCTTTACCATTCAGTTCTGTCAAAGTGGTACAAAAGCTATTCTTTTTAATATTGCTGCTTCCAAACTAAGGTGTATGACACAGATCTCAAACACATGAATTAGTGCAAAAATTGCACTGATTCAAAAACAACTGTACTTATGCAATGTAGTGGCAAGTCTACCAAACACTCTTGGAAGTGGGAAGCAACACTGATATCCAAGGGTCTGAGAGTCAACTTGAACATCACTGCATCACATTTGCATACTCACATTTCCCAGCACTTCCAGAAGGAGCCAGGTAAGGTCAGCATGATTTATTAGCCACAAGTTCCCCACTGCACAAACACCATCACAGTGCTTCCAGATTGATCCGAGTGGGATCTCAAAGCAGAATAGGTATCCTCAATCTAAACTAATAAGCTCTACCACCTTATAAAAAGCTTCACAGACTCCTACACTCATCATAATGGAATAGGTAATTAACAGACAGCTTGAGCAATGTAAGGTAATTCAGGCTTCAAATCTTATTTTCTGGTCTCCCTGAAAAGGCTAGCAGTTGGTGCTGGAAGCTTTAGAACATATAAACATACGAATAACCTCCAACTATTCTAAATAAACAGAACACAAAAAAGCTTATGAAAAATCAAAATGGGAAGGAGAATAGTAGCTGGAAATATTTAATTAATGAAAAAATACATCAACAGACCCATTTCTAAATTCTTGGTTTGATTCTCAAACATTTTTGCATCTTATAAAAAATGTAACATGCTATGAGAAGTGTTTTTTAGTATCGAGCTGCTTAGCAAAACCTGTGTTCAAATAGCCTCCTATTTTGACAAAAACTGATTTGACATCTGATGAACTCCATTTTTTCAATTGAAAGGAAGAAGCAAACCCACAAAATTGGATTATATTAAAACACCCATTTATGTTTTAGACTAAAGAAGGCTGTCAGATAATGAGATGCCCCTCAGTTTCTGCCTGAGGCTCAAAATAACTCCTACATTTTGCTGTAGAAGTCAAATGCCTGAGATATCTTTATTTCATACAAGGTAATTAAAAAGCATATTATCTTCAAGAGGATACAAGATATCTTTATGTGCACTTACTGTACAAGTTTTGTTAATTTTTAATTTATTTCCCATTTCCAAAAGAACGGTCTTCAGAGTTTCTATGTGTTCCTAGCATTAAGAAGTATTACAGACTGTCCTTTTTCAATTCTTTCTATTAGTAACAAATTAAAAGAGTGGAGAAATAGTCTGAACAGGAAATTCTTCCACAGATGTTTTAGAACCAAATAAACTCTAGCTATGCCATTATTCAGAAGTGTCCAAATGCAGGTCCCCAAACACTCAGTTGTCGAGTACAGGCCCCTAATTTGGTTGTTAAGAATGCTGAAAGTGCCCAATTCCAATACACTTCACTGGAATGCTTTAATGTATTAGAGTACCTAACACACCAAACACATGCTACTTAAACATTCATCTATAGAATTCCAAATCTGAAAAACTACCACATTTCTGAGTTTACTATAGTATTTAATGCCCTTGTGAAAGAAACGTGAAAATCTTCTAGGCTCAAACATCTTGAGAAACAAGAGCAACTCTGTAAACTAATAATTCAAGCTCCAAATATATCCTTTACTTCTTCTCAGCACACTATAGAAGAAATGAATGTAATTTAAAATATGAAAAAAATAAGGGGTTTGGCATCAAATATAATGTGGAGCATCTCAATTCACCACATCTTCACCTTTTTTTTTTTAAGAACAAGCCCAAAGGACTGCTCTGCCAAATGTCTCTACATTCAGTTTTTAAATCTTTCAGCATGTCTCAGCATTTTACAGATGTTTGTAGCTTTTATCTAATTGAAATGACAGTGTCATACAATTATCCTTTGAAGTACATTACAGACACAAACAAAAAATTCTTTCATCTTTAAGCTAGTACATTAATTTAAAAAGAACTTTTTACATGAAGATCTTAGAGCTTTTATAGCAAGGAAGAAAATGGTAACCCTAAACATGGCTGCATAACAGACAGAAGTTAAGCAACTCATTTAAGTACAGGTCTAAACCACAATTTGCTGCACAACCAAGCACTTCCATATGCCACTTCAACTCCCACATTCCAGAATACCTAGATCTTTACTCAAAACTACTCCTCCAAAGAAGACAAACAACAAAAAAAGTGTCAGCTTTTGAGTCTTTGTTTTAGAGGCAACTCTAGCAGCTACCAGCTTCAGGAAAAACTACTAACCATTAAACGGTATCTCTGAAAAGGTAATAGTTACTAAACCAGTAGGACGAACGGAGCAGTCATGCACGGAATCTTTGCTGAGTTCCCAGTTACACATGCTGAAACTGTTTTTCTACATTCTGAACAATTCCATATAACTCGGAATGAAGAGAGCTCATGGGCTAAGGTAGGAGTAAGGTATTGTTGTTGTCTGACCAGACACCAACATGACTTTTGATACACGACTTGTTGAAGACATGAAGTCATGGTCCTATTTCAGGTTGGACTTAGTCTACAAAATTTAATAAGCCACATCACCTTGAGTAAAAAATACACACACCACATCTCAAACTGTGATTAACAGTCTGGGACACAGGTTACAAGCAGAACTGTTGCCCAGCTTTGAACAACTAAGGCTAAAAAGGCACTGGCATAGTTCTGGCTGGGCAAAGCATTGCTTAATTGATTGATATTAATAACAATTCCTAGCTCAACCTGCAAAGACAAAAAAGTGCATTTATGGAAGAAATTGAAATTACACTTCACATAATTTGACTACTCTGTTCATTGCACCTTGGAAGAATTATTCAGATTAAATTAGTTCTAAGATCTCTAAGAGCAGACTAAGAGTTCTTAGAGCTCTTTTGAAATGGCTACTCAGAACATATTGTTAAGACTATTTTGATTTTCAGTTTCTTTAATAATCTGTGTCAGAGTACTAGAATATTAATTAGCTCCTAAACTTTGCAATAGAGGTCATCTTTCAGAAACTCAACAACCTTGAGGAATATATAAAATAACTAGTGAACAGAGGTCATGACAAGAGACTAAATACCATCGTTGGGTTTTTGCAGGGAAGAGGACGAAATAAGAATCATAGAAAGGTATCTCATCATGTATGAGGGTTCTTAGAAACATGGACCTCATTTGCCAGCTGATTTTTTGTATGCTAACAATTTACATTTACAAGTTTAAGAGGAGACTGAATGAGTATTTTGCACATATATTCATTTTAACTTCTATCTATTTAGCAACCTTCATCTGGTGCTGCAGGTCTTCAAGATGAGAACTGCCAAGTGGCTAGAAAAGCATTTCACAGGAAACAACAGACAATGTGTCTACATTCTTTTTCCTGACTCCGTGTCTGATTATGGCCACGGGAAGAGACGGACACTGAGCTAGGGGGCTCCTTTGTCAGACCCACTACAATTATTTTATTGGTGTAGAGAGAGGGAAAAATAAGCTAGAGTTTTACAAAGGATTTAAATACACCTTAAGTGCATACAGTAGGAAGAGACTGATCCAAATAATCACAAGTTTCACCTGAAATCCCACATTCCTACAAACACTAAACTGCGTATTGTATGGAAATAATTCATAAAATACACACCAGTAATTACAGCAGGACATGAACAAGTTCCTATAGCTCTCAAAAAGTAGGAGGGTCACAAAGTGCTGAGAAGAGGAACCATGAACGAGGGGAAATCCCAATCACTGCTTCCTTGGCTTCTGCCTACTGATACGGTTTCTCATCGTCAACGTATCCAGCTTACACATCACACACATCAACAGCAGTAATTCCACAACACTTATTCCACATGTCAAGGCTGTATGCATTCTGCCCAGCTATCCTGCCTCTGTACCTCAAATTTCATTATATTATATCTATTTCTGCTGACTAAAGCCCAACTAGGTTGTTGCTTGGCCAAAAAAAACAAAACCATCTTTTTGCCAGTTGTTCCAGGCAGACACAGACTACAGACCTATGCTCTTTGCAGTGCATGGCAGGAGACAATGGCTGGAAATTTAAAGGCCAGACCAAGAGAAGGGAAAACACTTTCATCATCAGGACAGTCAAGCCCTGGAAGGGTTACCCAAAGAGGTTGTGCAGACTTCATCCTTGGAGATTTAAGACCTGACTGGATGCAACAAGGTTGAATTAAAGACCTCCTGAAGTTTCTTCCAACCCTAATTGCACTTGGACTCAACATCTACACACACCAAGCACCTAGTGCTGCCCCAGACTATGCTTCTACAAGTCTCTCACCTACTAAAAAGTCTCTGACTTAGGAGGTTCAAGACATTATTTACTTAGGTTTAAGATCAAGAAAATTAATGAAGTACTGCATAACATTTGGGTGAAGCCCATGCCTAGCGCATTTTTACTTTTTGTCATACTTTTGTTTGAAAGTGTGTAACAGTTGAGAATTAAGATAGGTAAAAACTGCAGATGGCATGACATTATTTTGTTTTTCTGAGGGTTTTAGTTTTTTGTAGCATAGTTTTTTGTTTAAGCTCACCTTCACCCAGATGACGTTCTTGTACTTTATACCAAACCTCACTACATCCAAGATGATGTATGATTATTACATGGTAAGACAATACAACAGAGTTGAATATAAAATTTGCAGTCCTGGAGTAAGTGACCCAAATGTTCCCTCCCATCCTTCATAGCAACATGCAAGCAGATCAAACATAATAAAATCCTGAAATAAAACATCAGGGTTGTGGTTTTTATTTTAATTTCCCATGACCTCATGTAGTATGAGAAGTAAGTCACCCACCTACACTCTTCCAATTGAGGTCTTTAAATATACAACTTCGGCTTTGGGAAAAAAAAAAAGATAGCAGAGAAAAACATACATGAGTTTACATATATGTAATGAATGCAAACTAGATAGACTTAAGAAATCGGTACAAATTTGTGTGGAACTGATCAACAATGACCCTTCTAAAGGTTCCCTGTAGACTTCAAGCTACAGGACACAGAAAACAACTATGCTCCAGAAATGCATGAGAAGTTTGTGCCAGTAAATATTTTGCTTATCAATCAATATTACCATATTTAATTTACAGTTGGGGGGGGAACACTTGTTTTAACCTTTCCTTGTGAAAAAGGAATCTATTTCCTACCTGCTCTGTATATCCCTCTTACAGGGATATACAGAAACTATATTTTTGACACAGGACTTTTATTTTTTTTTAAGTAGTAAAGAAAGATCTGCTCAACCTCAGCTGCCACCAGAGATTCATGAATATTCAAGTTGTATAATGCAAAACTGAAATTGTAAGGTATAGTCAAGAGTTGGATTTTTTCTGCTTCTCTTACATAGGAGGTGGAGAGTTACTTGTTTTGTGGTTTGGTTTGTTTTTTTTTAGCTTGGTTCTTTTGAAAGTAACACATCTGGGATATAGTAGATTCAAAGCGCAGACAGACTGCTGAAAAGCTGTAATGCAAGTCTGAAGACATTATAAAATAATTCAGGAGACATTACAAAATAATGCACAAGGCACATGGTGGTTTATGAACAACTGAGAAAATTAACCCATTCCTGGCTTTTACTTTCCTTTCTATATCCTCAGAGAAAGTCACATGCATGGAACTCAGTGACAAAGGGTTGTATTTTTTACCTTTATCCATGTTTTTTTAATTAGTAATTTATAGAAGTAATTCACACAAATAAAATATACTGGTATAAAGACATTAATAACAGATCCCAGTCTAGGCAGAATTCTCTCACTCTTTTTACTAAGGATGCCCTCCCTTCCCTTTTTGGTGGGTTTATCTTTTGTGTTTGTTTTTTTTTTTTTTTTTTCCTGAGGGAGTAGTCTTCAGCCTATTGAGCCTACAAGTTGAAAAATAAAAAGTTAATTACAGACTAATTTATCTTTAAATTTGAAAATTAAGAACTAGAACATGTTTTCACTAGAAATAGTCAAAGTCAAAATGAGAAAGTCTCAAATGCATAGTCTACAATTTTTCCTTCTATTACAGAAACAAACCAAAAGTCTAATTTTATCCTAAAATACACATTTTATTTCATCATTTATTACAATCACCCTTTTCCTGATGTCTTCAGTCAGTGAATCTCTCAGTAATTAGTTCCAAATATTCAGATATGAGACGAATCAAGATCCCCAAATTCACAAAGGCATTTTGAAGACATGACAAGTCCAAACACTGAGGTTTTAGAAGCAAGAGCTTTGGAGTGCTTCTCCATTTATCCTTTCATTTTTACAACTTCCAGGGTTTACTCATGTAGTTATTATTTCCTCCACAGCTAAAAATATTAGCACTTAGTTTTGAAAACACCCAAGATTGCAATTTAATCCCATTACCTTCAGAAGACAGTTCTAAATAAGTGTTACAAGAAACAAGATAGCAAAGGTAGACTCAACTGCAGAATGAAGCCAAAGCAACAACTCATTATTCATCGTAGTCTCAGTAAAATATTATAGTTTTAGGGGTTTCTAATATTAAATACTTAAACACAAAAATATCACAAGTTTTCCACAGAAAATCTATTTTAGTACTAGTCTTCTTCCTAAGCATTAATATCTTCAACTACCTGAGACAATACTACAGAGCAACAAGACAGACTGACCTCTTCACAGACTCACAGAACGGGTAAGGTTGGAAGGGACCACAGCGGGTCATCTGCTCCAATCTCCCTGCTCCTGACATCTTTCAAACTACTTATTCTTTTGCTTTGCTGCCTTGGAAAAAGTGAAAGTTTTCCACCACTTCCACTACCAAGAAGAAACTAGAAAACCCTAAACCATTTCCTTCATATAGACAATTTTAACAATTCAGCTTCAACAAATAGTGCATCCAACTCTTATATTAGGGTTTTCCGCACCAGCTATCCCAGAAACATTTAAAGTTTCCTTCAAGGATGAAGTGCCTTTGAGCTGGTCTCCCTTTAGTACCTTTAAAGCCAGATTGGTTAAATATGGCCCACAGAAGTGTACTAGCAGGTGGTGAAATAGTGGCTGCATCTTCAGGCTCAAAAGGTTGAAATCGGTATTATAAACTTACACTGGCAGCCAGGTAAGTGACATCACTCAGGGGCTGATACTGGTGCTGACTGTATGCAGCACCCTTTCTTGACAACCTGAACAAAAGGAAAGGAGCAAGTCTGTGACTGACAACAAAATGGCAAGGACTGGTAGAGCAGAGCTATTTATACCAATCTCACCAGGCAGAATATACTCAAAACGTTACTACTGAAGTCCGTAAGCAACGCCATCAAAAAGGGCCCCACTTTGAGTAGGGCATTAAGACCAGGCACCTTCTTCAGAGACCCCTTCCAATCGCTATTAGTGTTAGGACTCTGAGCCTTTTACATAATATATACCAATGCTAAAAAATTTTTTGTACCCAGCTTTAAATACATGATCAGACCCAGGGCAGGTTGTCCATACCAGTATCTTGCAATCAAGTTTCAGCTACAGTGTAACATAACAATATAATTATTCAGGTTTAAAATATTAATTTAAATATCTTGAAATTAACTTCAAGTTATTATTTTCACATTTATATGCCTGAGCCACTAAACTGAAACAGCCAAAGCAACAAAAGCTCCTTTTTAATTGTAGACAACCATCAACATATCACTTAGGCAAGCATTTTCAGTATAAAGCTCAGACTAAGGCATTTTTAGAAAACAGCAATCAAATATTTTCATAGCTATTAATTGTTACAGTGAAGATACATACAAATTTTAGAAAAAAATACATGGTCAGATAAGTAATTTTTCATGATACTTAGCAGTGTGTTCATTTCAGTGAAATAACTGGTCATATCAATACTTGCCTTGCTACGCTTTTCAATGAGACTGGTCACCTGATTTCCACTGGAAGCAAGATGCTTGATATGTTTATTTCAGTGTAAAAGTAGACAAATGTACAGCTGATAGACTGTTTCTACTCTTTACGCTACAACATCTTTTCTTCCAGATTATCTTGTCTTTTAATTGGGCTTTAGGAACAAACAACAATAGGACAGACAGTGTTTCAGTCTTAAGTACTAGAGAAATAGCCTTGAAGACACACAAAGAAATATTTATCTTGAGTCAACGAATATCTGCATTTATTTTGGGTTACTGGCTACATCAGAGATGGGCAAGAAAAGACAGTAACTGGCAAGGCCAAACAGTAACAACTTACAACCACCAATTACAATTTAAACTAAATACTTTTCTCATTTGCTGTAAAATTCAGTTCTTAACAGAAAATACTTTACTTACACTGCGTTTCTTTCCACATAGTTAACTATAACATTTCAGATGAATCACCCCAAAAACAGGAGAGTGGAAAAAAACAACCATACAGTAATGTTTTCCAATTATACCTAGCTATTAAAAGATCATTTTAAAAACCCACCTTCTCAAAATTGCACTTAGAGATAAATGCAGAGTCTAAAGAACCAGAGAAACAAGTAACAGCAGCTGATACTTCTTCATCACCATCCTTCCCATTCTAGAAGAAATAAGGGCTGGAACTGAAAAGAATGTAGGATGTAAAAGAACTGGTACTTTCTGGTAGAGTCCTATGGATTCCAGCTGCACGTACCAGCCTACAATCTGTTCATCTACAAAAAAGCCTTGCTGAATTCAGTAAGAAGTGATCCATATCGCCTCTTGAACAGAAATTAACACAACTTCCATGGATCTTTTCCACTGGAAAGCTACTGCACTGTTCAGCCTTATTCCAAAACAGTGATATCCTAGAGCATAGAATAGAATAGAACACCCTGAGCTGGAAGGGACGCACAAAGATCAGAGTCCGACTGCCGACTCTGCACAGGACAACCCCAAAAATCATACCATGTGCCTGAGAGTACTGTCCAAACACTTTTTGAACTCTGGGAGGCTTGGTACTGTGACCACCTGCCCAGGCAGCTTGTTCAGTGCTTGACAACCAGGTGAAGTACCTTTTCCCAATATTCAACCTAAATCTCCCGACAGTTATATGCCTCTCCCTTGGGTCCTATCACCAGTCATCACAGAGAAGAGATCAGTGCCTGCCTCTCCTCCTCCCCTTATGAGGAAGCTGTAGACAAAGATGATTTCTCCCCCGTCTCCTCCAGGCTGAACAGACAAAGTGACCTCAGCCACTCCTGACATGGGTTCCTCTCTATATGCTACATCACCTTCATCGCAGGAGTACAAAATCACTTCACGGACCTCCTTTGGATGTTACCAGCTTAATATCTTCCTTATATTGTGGCACCCAAAACTGCATACAATATTCCAGGTGAGGCTGCCCCAGTGCGGAGCAGAGCAGGACAATCCCCACCCTCGAATGGCTGGTGATGCTTTGCCTGATGCCCCTCAGGACAGGGTTGGCCCTTGTGGCTGCCAGGGCACTGCTGACTCATATTCAACTTGCCATTGCCCAGGACCCCCAGACTCTTTTCCATGGGGCTGCTCTCCAGCATCTCATTCCCCAGTCTGTACATACATCCTAGGTCACCTAATCCCAAGTGCAGAATTCAGAACTTGCCCTTGTTAAACTTCATATGGTTGGTGATTACCCAGTCCTCTAATTGATCAAGATCTCTCTGCAGGGCCTCTCTGCCTTCAAGGAGTCAACAGCTCTTTCCAACTTAAGCACCGTCTACAAACTTGCTTAGCATCCCTTCCAGGATAGGAAAGTCCAAGTCATTGAAGAGCACTGGGCCCAGGATGGAGCCCTGTGGAACCCCACTAGTGACAGGTCACCAGTCTGATGCTACCCCATTCACTATCATCCTCTGTGCTTGACCCGTGAGCCAAATGCTCACCCATCACATGGTGTCTTTTATCCAGTTGTGTGTGCTGGACATTTTGTGAAGAAGAATCCTGAGGCAGTATTGAAGGCTTTGCCGAAATCCAAGAAGATTATACCAACTGGCATCCATTGATCATCTAGGTGGGTTACCTTGTCATAAAAGGAAACTAAGCAGGACTTTTCCCTCAGAAACATGTGCTGCTGTGACCGGAGACTGCATTATCCTTCAGGTGTTTCTCTAACTCCCAACATAATCATCTCTGTAATTTTATCAGGCACTGAAGTGAGACTGACAGACTTGCGGTTACGAGGGTCATCTTTCTTGCCCTTGTAGAAAACTGGGCCACTTGCCAACTTTCAGTCGACGGGGACCTTTTCAGATTCCCAAGACAGTTCAAAAAATCACTGAGAGAGGTTTTGCAATGACATCATCCAGATCTCTCAATACCCTTGGATGAACCCCATCACGTCTGGTAGACTTAGAGGGATCCAGCTGGAGAAGCAAATCCTGCACAAGTTTGGGGTTGACTGGAGTTTATTATTTTCACAGTGACAGTCCTCAGGGCTCTGGGACTCCAAGAGGCCATCACTCATGCCAAAGACTGAAGTGAAGAAAGCATTAAACTTCTCTGTTCCTCTTTCTGAGATGACCATCTTCAGAATGTAATGAGCAGATGTTATTTCTGTACTGCCTTCTGCTATTCACATTTTTAAAAGCCCTTTTTATTGTCCGTCACATTTCTAGCCAGCTTCAAGTCTGTTTGAGCTTTGGCTACACAAATTTTCTCCCCACAGTGGTGAACAGCATGTCCATAGTTCTCCAGTGTTCCCCAACCTTGCTTCCACTGGCCAAATGCTTTCTTTTTTTGCCTTAGTTCCAGAAGAAAATCCTTGCTCAGCCAAGCCAGCCTTTTGTCTCACACGCTTAGCTTTCAGCATTTTGGAATTGCCTGCTCCTATATTCTTAGGTGGTAGCACTTCAGAAGTGGCGAGCAAGATGGACCCCAGCACCTTCAAAAGAATTTCCCCAGGGGACCTTACTCATTAGTTCCCTGAACAGCCTGAAGTCTGCTCTCCTCATGTCCAGTATTGAAGGTACTGGCACTTGAGGCTGGCACTTCTCCTCCTATCAACAGAGATTTTAAATTCAATTGCTTTGTGGTTGCTGTGGCCAAGATGACCACCAATCACTAATCCACTCACAAGACCCTCTCTGTCAACAAGCAACAAATCAAATCAACATTTTCTAGTCAGATCCCTTAGTACCTGTACCAAAAAGTTATCAACCAGGTGTTCTAGAAGTCTTCTGGAAGACAGTTTGTACCAGCTGTGTGGTGTTCCACTTAACACCTAGCAAGTTGAGGACACCCTTAAGAACAAGGGTGGTTGATTTAGAGGTATCCCTTAGCTCCTTAAAGGATAATTTATCAGTATTGTCATCCTGACTGAGTTGCTTATAGTAGACTCCCAAAGTGACATCTGTTTGTTTGTCCTTTAATCATCATCCAATACCTCTTGACTGTGCCACTGCCAACTGCAAGGTCCATATATTCCAATCCCTCTATTACATACATCACTCCTTCACCTTGCCTGCCCTGTCTATCCCTCCTGAAGAGCCTGTATTTGTCCAGTTTAACACACCAGTCACACGAGTCATCCCACCAGGATCCACTTATGCTGATGATGTTGTATCTCTGGGACTGGGCCAAGGCTCCTAGCTCCTCTCACTTGTTTCTCTTGCTGCGTGCACCGGTGTAGGAACATTTCAAGTGCAGTTCATTGTAGCCAACACCCTGTGGAGAGGACTGAAGGACCTCATTAGCATGTGGTCCTTCAAAGTTTTCCATTGCTTATCAGTGGCAAACCTGGTTTTCTCCCAGGCCTGCCAGTGATAAGCAGTGGGATGACACTCCAGGTTTGGAAGGTTCACAGGTAGTGATTTAGAAGGAGCTACCTGGATTCTGGGATTAAAAGTTTTCCAGACTTCTAAGTTTATTTTGTGGAGGTTTTTTTGGACTAAATATCATTACGTAATTGTCAGGATATTAAAGCATACTCCTAAATAACAAAAAAAAAAAAAAAAAGGATAACCTTGTCATGTGCTAAAAAAAAAAAAAAGATTGAAGGAAGAAAATATGCCCTTTGAACAAGTATTGCCAGGAGATGTAGTCAAAATCACAATTTACAAAGGCATTAACAGCAAAACAAACTGGATGCAAACAATCTCAATACAATTTTTTTCCTCAAAATCTGAAAACGCTTGTATCCACCCTGCCGCATCTGAAGGAAGAACCGTAATGGAACCGTAGTAAGATCTGTTCACTAAAAAAAGCAAGCAGGAGGATGGTCTAACCTATCATGAATGGTTGCCCAGGTCAAATAAACATATTTCAGATTTCTATTGTGACACTAATACATCTGTGTGAACGTTAAGGGTATCAGCAGTTAGAGGGTTTTCCTAGTACTTTGAACAAAAACTTATTGCAGCTTTTTTCCCCCAACATATGCAGAAAGAAGCAAGTTGTTTTACAATAAAATAGAAGTCAGACTATGCAAAGACATTACCTCATTAATCTCAAGATACAGCATGACAAGTAGGGTATCACTGAGAAAGATACTTCTGAAGGCAAACTTCTAGTCAAGAATCCAACAGCTAGTACAGGATTCCACTGCTCTCTCTATTTTCCACCCATTCAGAGAAGGATTTCAATTCCATTAAAAGGAATCTAGTAATTGCTATGCTTGACACATTTAGGACTTGAATTTTAAGTTTTTCCAACTGGAACACAGCAACGTTCTGTCCGTCTGCTCAATTCAGCACGCTGGACTTCTCTAGTAGCAGAAACTCTTTCTTTCCTCACAGAAAGAACTTGCTGCTCTCTGCTTCCTTCCAATGCTGTTGTTCAGTATGACACCTACCAGGACCCACATATGCAGTGCCTTCTAAAGAGACAGGCAGACTCTTGGCAGCAAGCCATCAGAGGGGTTTCAAGAAGTCATACCTTTACTGCTATTCCTAAGACAAGTGATGAACACTGACTGGATGAACATCCTATGCAGATTCCACATCTGAATCACTTCTACCTCTCACTCCAGTAATTCTCACAAACAGGTCAGGAGACTGTTGTGTCTCGAGTCTGGCAGCCTCAGGTACAAAATAAACAGATCAGCACTCCTTACACCTTTTTAAATCATTCATCACCCTGTTATTAACATAAGAACACTACTGAATTTAGATGACTTCCATCTGGTTAGGTGAAAATGTAAACTTTGCCTATATCACACACATTAAATAAAAAACAGCGATATAACTGTCCTTCCTAGGTGAACCAAGATTGTGCTAACACATAGACCTTTTCCAAAAAGGTAACAACAAAAATACTTATTATTCTCCTGGTTGGAGTTCAGAAAAAAACCCAAAACCAAACCAAAAAAACTGACCCACACAACTATGCCAGCAGACTCCTTAAGTGTAAACATTTACAAAAGTAAGCCTGCACTTCCAGCAGTGCAGCTTGTTTTGCTTGGAGCAGGACAGAACTATTATAACACTACAAAACATAACTATCATCCTATATGTGGGTCCTCTCTAAGCACTGTCACTGCATAATGAGAACTCTGTGTTTCTTCGAGAGATACCAGCACAGCTGTAAATGAGAAAAATGGTGCAAGTAAACTCAACATCTGCATCAAGTAAATACCTGCAAACTGAGAAACACTTTCTAAATGTACATAGTACATAGTAATGATAATTGCATACAATTCAGTTACCTTTTACAACCTGAAGAATTGTTATGAGGCAACAAAACCTAAATACCACAGCACTTAATATTGAGAGCAAATCTACTTTTCAAGATTGGACAAGCTATCAAGAAATTACTTTACAACCACTGAAAAGGAAAAAAGGTGCAAGTATTTCCAAAGCCATTTTCAAAAGTCACCATTATTTAGATAAGCACTAATGCTGAGAAGATAAAACCAGCCTTTACCTTTATCACAATGTACAAAGTTTCACCACTACTCCCATTCTGTCACCACCTGCTTCACAGCTTCCCCTATGGCTTCTGTCCTCCACCAACTTCAACACAAAATACACTCAAGACACAGAACTATTTAAGAACTGGCTCTATTGAACAGAAATTAAGCATTAATAAATAACAATCTCCTAACATTTTTCATGTCTATTTCAAGATAACTGAGACACCACAAATTTTTACTTTTCTTATTTTGCCAGCTTTCCCATCACTAAATTCTGTAGCTGCATTGCAACTGAAATTAGGTCCTACTTCTTTGGGGCAAAAGCTGTTTTTGTATTTAGTTTTGGCCAGAAAAGCTTCTAGGCACTGTATATCTTTATGAGTGCATTTTTTCAACAGGTTCCCATGTTCATTTCTGAGTATCTTATTATCAGTCTCCACCATAGTGGCACTATGATCACAAAATGGACATATTTAGCATAAAATGGCTACATGAGAAGGATAATTTTCTGGAAAGTAAGACAGTGAAACACTCAGCAAAGCTCTAGAATAACACCTCCTGAGAAGTAATTTTAAAACATACACCACACAGAGCTACAAGTGCTAAGTGGCTACATTTGCTCTGTACTACTACCAAGTCACTATGTTTAACACAGTAAAGCTATGTCCAGCATCTAATGAGAAAGACAGCAAGAAACTGGAGTGTTGCAGATTACTCCAACAAGCCATCATCTACATCACTGCCTTCTTTTGGCTGAGAACTTCAACTGATCAGGCTGAATCAATACTTCAAAACATTTTCTTGACTACAAAGTTATATCAAAGATAGGACAGGTAAACAGACTGCAAAACATTCATTGGTACGTAGGTACTCATACTGGACAGTGGAGACAGTTTTTGAAGCTGTCCACCAACAGGAATGACCTAGTGTTCCCTAGCTAAACAATTCTTAGGAATGCACGTGGTAATGATTAAAAACATTTAAGAAATGTGAAACACTAAAGAGGCAGCCTTGCATATGACAGTCAAAAATGCAACACTTACTACCAGCAAGTTTCCCCAAAAATACCTTGTACAACAGACACCTACATTTATTTGACCCTAAAAATGTGATGAAACGCTTAATTGCTAGTTAGAGAAGTAACTAGTATAAAGGTACAGGAAGTTTCCAAGAAGTGCCAACACATGGTGACATGCAGCAAAGATTAGGCCCTAAAAAACATGGGAACAGGTGAGAACTTGTTTCTCAACGCCTACATATGTTAAGCTTAACAAATAAAGACACCCTTAACAATGCAGCAAATTCACATACAGGATTCTAAGGGCTGTTGAGCAAGGAACATGTTTCCCTGGAAAGCAAGGCATATTTTGAGCAATACTTTAACAAAACAAACAAACAAAAACCCCAAACCACACCACCCAAAAACTACCAAAGGAGCACTAGTTCAGAAAAGTAGTTCAAAGAACTAAGACACCAGTCTCAAAGAGGAAAAAGAAATCCACTGCTCAAAAACAACCAACCAAAGACAGAGTACAACTACAGACAGGATACACAGCAGAGGCCCCCGAAATATCATTTTATACAACGACTGCTGCAGTGTGCAAAACTATTATTAACTGGGCTAGTACTAGTTTACTTAGAGAAAATACACCATTTTAATGTTCCTATTAAAGGGTATGGGGCACGTATTTATGGGGCTCCATATAAATCAAGACACAATCTAGGAGGCTTGCATGCTCTGAAGCCAGAAAATTAAAAGAACTCACTTGCATTCATCATGTTCCAAAACAACAATATTGAAGACCTATGCCAAAACTCTTCACCTCAAACTAAAGGCTACGCAATTAGTTCTCAAAAACCACAGTCATAAAGATTTCTACTCTTTCTAAAACTCATTCCTCCACCTTCCAAGACCTTCTCACACGAAAGTGCGTGTTGTGAAAGTGCCTAGGATGTCACAAAAAAAGGGTTAGCGATTTCAGGTGTGGAGAACATGATTTCATCTTCTGCCACTTCAGAAACAAAGATTTTACTTTCTAGTGTTACTTTAATAATCTATAATGGTAACCAAAAGAACTACAAAGTTTTTTATACAAAAACGCGGTGGTCATGATTATTAGTGCAAACCTGTAGACAAAAATCCAGATCTCTTCAAAGTCGTCTGTGGCCTTTCCTATTAACTGCAAAAAAAGCTAAAAACTTAAGTTATCATTCTTCTAAATTCCTCTAGGAGTATTTCAAATTAATGCCAGATTTTTATACTAGTAGCAAACCGCAGAGGACAGCAGTGTTGGCTGATAAAAATATCTTCCTCTGCCTTCAAAAAAATGCTCTTTAAACCACTACATTTTTTCCAGGGCAGGAAATTCTTCTGGGTTCCAAACTGAATAATGTTTACACCTGAACATCTAGTCCGAGTTGATAAATCCATTTTCTTTCATTACTATGGTTTTGACCATACCTTTAACAGGCACGTCTCAGTTTGATCCTCCAACAGTCCTAGAACTTACTCTCCGTCGACATTTAAAAAAAAAAAGAAAAACAAAAAGGCGGAGGCCGTGACAAGTCTCCTAATTTATTTAGGAAAAGTGACACCTAACCTGTCCGTCTGTTTGGATGCCGCCCGTGATGACCACTGTGGTGCCCCACGCCTTTGCCCGTGGGGAACCCTTCTCACCGCAGCCCACGCGGGGGACCGGGCACCGACAGAGCCGCACCGGGGATCGCCACGGCCGCACCGGGACCGGGCACCGGCAGAGCCGCACCAGGCACCGCCACGGCCGCACCGGGACCGGGCACCGACAGAGCCGCACCAGGCATCGCCACGGCCGCACCGGGACCGGGACC
>WBMV01006674.1:993110-1120513 GCA_013396655.1 Campylorhamphus procurvoides | reverse complement strand
GGCACCTGCCCCGGCCCGGGCGGCGCCGCACACGGACCTCGGCGCTGCCGGCGAGGGGGCGAGTGGCGGAGCGGAGATGGACAGGACGGGACGGCCAGCCCGGCCCGCCCTGCGCATCCCGGGCGGCTTTACCGGGGCGTGGGGGGGCTGCGGGAGCACCGCCGGGACGGGCCGGCCTGGTGTTACCCCCTCCGCGGGGGCTCCGCCGAGACCGCCCCGCACCTGCCGCACAGCCGCGGGCAGGGGCCCGGCCGGGCCTGGCACCGCCGTGACCGCAGCCCCTGGGCTCGCTCCTGCAGGGACGGGAGCGCCCGGCTCGGCGTGAAAACGTGGTGCCCCCGCCGCCATCGGCCCGCCCAAGAGCGGGGCTGTGCCCGGGGAGAGTCCGCGGGTGGGGGCTCCCTCAGGTGGGGGCTCCCGCAGGTGGGGGCTCCCGCCGCACAATGCCTTCCTCTGGCCGGCTCGGCGGGGCAGACCCCACAGCTGCTGGAGTTCGCTCCCGCGAGCGGAAGGTCGGGACAGACCTTGTGTTTTCCTGATATAACGAGAAACAAGGTTCCAAGCTGTTTCCGCCAGTCGCGCTGCAAAGGCGTGGAAGATGGCTAGTTTACAAATAACCTGCCTCAGTGGGGAAACCTGACTGCGTTAAATGTTAGGGGAAACGAACATGCAGGGAAGGTGATGGGAGTATGCGTTATCTGTTAAGCACCTTGTATAGGTGTTAAGATGGGTAAACCACGGAAAAATCAGCTTTTTTTTGGTTTGCCCGAACTCCCTGTGTCTTCACAGCGCCCTAAAAACTGATGATGGTACTTTTGGAAATCACTGCTTCCAGTAGACTTGTGGCTTGCTTAATCCTGCATTATAAGGTGTATGCTGAGGGAGATGAGTGTAGCGGTGCTACCTTTCCAGCAGGCTCAGGACAAGGTAGAAGCTTATAGCAGTCAGAGCAAAGACACACAGCCTGCACTTACCTAGCTGAGAGCACTTCATCACCTCCTCATCACCCTTTTTTCCCGTTTTCAGTTTCAGTCCTGAATTTGTCCACCTGGTTAGCAAAATTCAGTAGGACGTCAGAATATAAACTTTGCAAAGGTTTTTGGTTTCTTTTTACAGAAAAAAAAAAAGATAGGTGGTACTACAGATACAGGTAAATATTTAGCAAAATGGGGCTCGGCACATCTGGTGCTAGGCACTCTGCACAGTGTAAATAGTAGGCTTAGCCCATGTAACCACTTGTGCCGTAGCTCTCTACCTTGTTCTCTTTCACAGCAGTGGGCACAGTCTCACGCTACCAACCTTCTCTGCCCTTCTGGTGATCATTCATTTACTTGGACTTTTCACTGAACTCGTATCTGATTTCTGCTCTGGTTTGGGTTTAGGGGTGTTTTTGGTGTGGTGTCTGGTTTTGAAGGGGTGTTTAAATGTTTGTATATGTGGAAGTTAAAGTGCAGTTTTATCACTGCAGATGAAACCTCTTATATTTCAGGCTAAGGGAAAATCCCAGACCAAAACTGGCTAGTTCTGTGTTATGTTGGAAAGCTGTGAAGAGGCAGAAAAATAGATGGTAAAAACACAATTCTGTACTAGTGCTACTCATTACTAATTAGCAATACAAAATTAGTAAAACTGGTCCTAACAAAAGTCTTGACTAAGCACAATCCTAAAAAAATTTTTTTACCTGCACTCTTATCTGTAGAGTTTTTCAGTTGGACAACTACTTGATTGTATTTCTAGAAAACATAATCTAGAAAAAGGATTCCTCATGTGAATTCTTGTCCACCTTTCCCATCCTCCAATTTTTTCTATTTATAAAATTAAGAGCTTTTCTTGAGAGAATATGTAATAGCCAATATTATTTTGCCCTCACTATTACACACCATGAGCAGGAAAAAAATCAGTAAAAAAAGTCAGATTAGGAGGTTGTTACTTACAGTATTTGTGTATATAGAGAAATATAACAATGTATTTTAGTTCTTAGGACACCCTCAGTTCTCTGTTACCCCAGGTTTCACCAGCTGCTCCCTGGAACCCTCTCTCTGGCAGTCCTTAGCAGCTGGCAAGGCTTAGATGTGTATGTCCCACTTTGTGTCCAATCTTCCCACCTTTCTTACATGTAGGAAGTGACATCTCTAGGCTTTAGCTGCATCTACCAGGGCTGTTGGTATTATTTCAATTTTTTTTCTGCTCTAAAATACATTGTGGGGTTTGGTTTTTTTTTATTAGTGCCAAAAAGGCTTTGTGTGCTCTACAGTCTGTTATATATTAACAGAAGTTAATGTTGTGGTGAGTGAGGTTGGGCTTAAGTGCCCAATACAAAAATGCTGACTGTCAGATGTTTGCATCTCAATAAGGTTGTCTGTGCTGAAGACCTTTCAGGGATAAAGTCCCAAATAGTTTAAGTATCACACTGCATGTTTTCCTCTGCCACAAGAGAGTACAGTTTAATAGCTTGCAAACATTTCTGGAACAGCACTTTTTTCTTACAAAGAAAAAAAATCTTCAGGATATTCTTAAGGCCTAGAAATACAATTCATTTTATTAGCTATGTTTTAAACTGGCATAATGACAAGGGACCTTGAGCCTTAAGATACTGTTTTTTATATATTCAGTATTATGGAATGAGATTCTCCCCTAGAGGTAAAATTACCACCAGGATTTGGTACGATGATCTTGATCTCCTTTGCCATGCAAAAAATATTTAATTTTTCAATTTAGACTAAGCCCTGTAATTAATTCTTAAAATCTCAAGGAAATGAAGTGCCTTTTGGGGTTGGGCACTTCAAAGCTGCTTCCTTTTGTAAAGGGCTGCAGGCTGCTTTGAGTTCTTTATTGTAGGGATTCAAATTATCCATCCTTATACAAGTTTATCTGAGCCATAATATTTTCTAAAGTGGCAGTTTTCAAGGGCTGGAAAATAAAACAGTGAACATAATAACGTATTACTGGCTGAGGAAATTAAGGACAACATCCAAATTCCTGCTCAATGTCTGTTTGCTTGTTACAGTTGTGCTCTGATCTTAGCAAACATTTGTTATACCCATTCATGCCTGTATGTTCCCTCCCTGAAATTCCCTCCCTCTCACCCGCTTCAGCATCTCTGGAAGTTCTCCCCAAAGTCTCTGTTGAGCTTACTGTATTGTCCTACCTGTTTCCCAAAAACACTTACTCTTTCTACTGCTCCAGATGTCACTGCCTCTGCCTGTCTTACCTGAACTTCCATGAAACTCTTTCACTTAGTGCACCTATCTACTGCTTCCCATAATCTGATCCACTTTGAAGTCCATTCAGTCAGCTTTCTTCAAGTTTCTTCTCCCAATCCAAACTTTTTTCATCACATACTTTTTCTACCTGCTTTGTCAAGGTAGATTTATTAAGCTTGTTCTGGTGCTGTCCCATTAAATTTTCTCTCTCTGTTGCTTTAAATTTTACCTGCTGGATAATCCTCACCCACATCACTATACCCTAACTAACCTATTTACCTGCTTATTTCTGCACTATCCATCCAGTAATGATGTTGCTTAATATTGCTATGACTCAGTGAAATCTTGCTGCCATCTTTTTGTAGAAATACCTGCTCCTCTTTCTATCCGTAAAATTCCAAGACCTCTCTTTAAACCTTTCACTTTAAATCTTTGGCTGTAGCTTCCATCTAATCTTTCTGTAAAATCTCCACCTGTGCTCCATGACATTTCTAATGTCAAATCTCCCCTGAAAGTAAAATAATCCTTAAGCATAGCACATAACATCTTGACTCCTCTTTTTTAACCTTTTATTACTAATGGTTGGGTATTTTTGTGTTCTTCTCTAAATGTGGATGAACTGCAACCCTTTCCAATTTAATACCACTTTCTTCTACTTCTGAGCTATGCACGCCGTTCCAAGAGGCTTAGCCTGTTATCATGGCTTTTTTGTTTCCTCAACTTTTCTTGCAGAAATTAAATAAATTATTCTTTTTACCCTCTCACTGAAGTTTCATGTAACAGCACTAACTTTCTCTCAAGTTTTTCCTCTAAGGTTCTAACAACTAATTATGTTTTAGTTGCTGTAGTCAGCAGTTAAACTGGATGGTTTCTTATGGGTTGTGCCTGCAAACTCATACAAATTTGACAATCCCATTTTTACTAAAATGCCAGTTTTATCCTATTTGCTGTGGTATTGAATTGGATGCTTAAACCTTTTTTTTCCAGGTGCTAGGGCCTGATTTAAAATCTTGTATGTAAATACAACAGAGCTTTTTGAAATAGCTGGATTTATCAGGAGACATTAGCATTCAAGATCAATCCTAGAGTGCATCTTCTAGTCTGGTTTCTGTATGTGTTTTACCATTCTTGAACTCTGCTATCTTTAGACCAAGAATAACTGTAGTTTCTTTGAACTAGTTTGGTTTGACAGTGTTGTGTCTTGAAGCAAAGTTGATTCATCTGGTTGATGGAGGAATGCGGTGTGAAAAGGCAAAAAACAAACTTAAAGAGGTTTGCTTGATTTTTTAAGTATTTCATCTTACATTATGAAAAATTAATGCAGAGATTGCCGTCTGTCTCCAGCTGGCAGTTGTTGGATAAGAATGACAGTGGGGATGGGAATGGATTCAGTATCTGTGCAGATGACCTCAAAGGCTTAATGAGAACATTTTCTGCCACAGTTCACAGTCGGACTGTAAGATGTTCTGTTGCTGCTGCTCATGTTCTGTGCTGTATGAGGGTACAGAGCCATGATGTGGCTTGTCTTATTCGTCCTTGCTATTTGTGGTAAGGTTCAGTCAGCACAGCTTTGAAAGAATTCACTGAGCAACCACGCTACCTCTTTTTTTGTCCAAACAGGTACTTTGTAGGGCCAGATTGGAACAGAGAACCAGGTGAGCGTGCCCTAGAGCAACTTATGGAGGAGTAGGGAAGGAAAAACAGAGCACCAAAATGTTACACCGTGAGGTTATAAGGAGGTAGAGAAAAGCTGATGCTGACCTCACAGTGTTTGGGAATAAAAGGAAGGAAAAGGCGGATGATGTGAGACCGGCTATAAATATGCTTGAGGACCAGTTCGCAAAAGACATAGAAGCAAATCCCATGATGGGGGATTAGTAGGGCCAGGATATACCATACGAAAGAGGCACTTGGAAGAGACAATTTTTCCCTACTTTTGGTATCACTGTGAAGGAGCCTAGGGAGTGTGTCAGAGCAGAGTGCTTAATTATGGAGGATCCATCAAAATCACAGTATTGGAAAGAAACCCAACAAACTGAGAAACTGAAAAATAACAAATTGCCAAACTGAATAGCAGTGATAAAGTAGCAGATGGAATTCGATGTAGATAAATGGGACAAATTTCGAGACAAATTTTCTAAGGTATGATACCACCTAGAAATAGTTGAGCAGCACCAAGTCTGTCAAACAAATGCTCCTTCAGAATGCCCATGCTTCCTTGCCATAAGAATACCAGGGAGCCTAATATAGAGGCATTGGATCTGGCTGTATGCTGGCTTATTAGTTCAGCTCCACACTTGCCCTTTTGGGAACAAACTGCTTAGAAAATAGAGGTGCTCTGCTCTCCATTCCTCCACAAGAGAGAACTCCTCTAGTCTTATGGACATAAGCTAGCCTTGGGTGTTTTCTAGGGCATGTCTTTGTGCCACGTTGTTCTCTAGAGTCCTGAGTTCTTGGGACTACCCTACATGTGTAGCTGTGCTGCCACCAATTTCATTAGTGGAGAGGCTGTCAGGGTAGCTCACTGCTGTATCATCTAAGGTACTGTCTATCACCTTGGTAATGAAGAGCTGACTGTACCTATCTATATGACAAATAATATCATAAGTGTAAGTTACCTCTAGAAGATAACCTTAAGTTATCTGAATAATACCACCTTTGTTCCTTTTTGTGATACATTTCCAGCACCTATGGAGCCTATTCATTCTTCTTAAAGACAGCATCCTCTGACTCACTCCTGCAAGGATCAGGGTGTTGGACTCAGTGATACTTATGTGGGTCCCTTCCAACTCGAGATACTTTTATGACCTCTATACAGCTAACTCATTATAAGTTTACAATATTGTTAAACAGATTTTGGTCCACACCAAAGCGAATTCTGTTCCTGTCTTTCTGTATCTCCAAATGTAAGCACACAAAAAAGTAATTAGAAACCAAATCCAGCGGTTACTGGCTCACTGTCATTCTGTTTTATTGGTCGTGGTTACAATTCATAATCCTTCAGGGCTGTTGTGTTGTGGGTTTGTTTTGTTTTAATTAACAGCCTTCTAACTCATAAGAATTATTTTGGCTTTTTGAAGAACCAATACAAAGTCAGTAAAAATTAATTAGGCCTCCTGATTCTTACTGTGCACCTCTTGGTTAAACTGTTACACCTCATCCTTTTGATCTAACCTCAGGCAGGTGATGAGCTGCACACAGTAGGAAAGCACAGCAGCACAAAACTATGCCCCAAAAGAATCATGGTTAAGGCTGAGGGATCTCCTCAGAGAGCTGACTAAGAAACTTGGCCTTCGCTGAAACACAGTAGATCATGCCTGCAGAATTTAGTGTGATGGCTTTTTACAATGCTTTGTTCGAGCTATCTGTTCATTTGGAGATTTTTCTCCTGCACCACAGTATTTCTAGGGCCTACTGTGCTTCATATGATGGACCATAGCAAAATTGCCTTGGAAAAAGGAACAGGCAGATATTTCAGGAATTTAGTACTGGTTATTAGTAGCAATCATCTGAAAGTGTCCAAACACAAACAACAATCAATCAGTGGCAGTGAGGCATCAGTGAGGAGGGGGAAGCACTTGGAAGAGTTCATAATGAGTGTATATGAAACTAAACAGACTACAAAGGGAGTGAATAGTTTTAAGAATGTAAAAAATAAAATACACTTGCTATTATTAAAACTTGGTTGATATTTTATATTACAAAATTTATTTCAATGATTCATGGCTGTCCTATAAACATGTAGGACACAAGTTTAAGACTATGAACAATTGGAACAAAATCTATGTGCCACTGTAATGTTTTTATATAAACAAATGTGAACATGCCTAAAAACAAATGTTGTGATTTGCTCATAACACACATGATTTGTTGTTTCAAGATTACAAGCTTTAAATACACATTAAAAAGAAATTTTAAGTTAAAAAGTTACTTGAAAGAGGACAAGCTGCATACTTCACCCTGCCCAGCAGCAAATCCACAGGCAATGCTCAGTTTATTTATTCCCAAGCATTAGGATCCAACAGGCATCCCCTTATGGCTCTGCTTTATTGTTAGACACTCAAAAAGAGATGAAAGGAAATTAAAAAATAGTGAATTACATTTGCCTGCAAACACCTTGAGGGGTTGAAAACAAAAGAAGTGTAAAACCTTACACCTTTTTTACCCTGCAAACTGTTTCAAGGTATGGAGGAGCAAAATAGGAAAGTGGCCTATGAAAAATAGTGTTGATTTCTTAGGTGGGGAATAATTGGATTGAGTGGGAACAGGTGACTTTTAGGAGTGGGCTTAGTTTCTGGTAAAACCATCCCCTTGAATTAGAGGTAACCAAGAGTAGGTGGGAACTCAGTGGCCGGGTAGAGACATTCCTGCTGAGCAAACATTAGATTATCAGTGAAAAAAAAAAAAAAGACACAGTGGCCAGAAAAAGAGTAATGGGGTCTTTGAAACCACTATGGACCTGAGAAGCTCAGGATAAGGCAGTGAGAGGAAAGGGAGAGAGGGGAGATGAGGAGGAACAGATGGAAGCAGAGCACGCAGTGATGAAGCTGCTGGACTTACGTAGCAAGGAATTGTGGTCAGCAGAAAATTCAACAGAAGATACAACTGTGGAGCAAGGAACTCTAGAAGAAGTAACCAGTGATGAGGTCAGCAAGGGAGTGAAACAGGAGAGAGAAGTGGCAAATGAGTAGAAAGCGCAAGAAGCAAGCAGGAGGATGAGAGGTGGTCTGAGGGTCCAGAAACAGGCAGCAAGTACGAGAAAGACTGAATGAGAGTGTTGGGCACTGGATGTCCAAGGCGGGGTCTCAGTGATGAGGGTGGCACACAGGATCAACTCAGAAGACCAACAGCTGAGATGAGCGGAAGACAGAGGAGAGGCTGCTCCCTCCAGCAGTTGTGGCATGTTGGTAAGCTTGTAGTGACTTGTTAGTAAAATATGAAGGGAGTTTTTGCACTCAGTGTCTGCATGTAGCAATTCTGAGTGCCACTCCCCATGCAAAGGGAAATTCAGACATTGCTCGAGGTCCCAGAGGAAGTGGTTTCTGGGGTCTCTTGGTTATTGTGGCTATCACCAGGGTGAACAGGGAATGTAATTAGACCTCAAAGCCCTTTCTTGCATAGAAAATGACTATATATGGTGGTTTGGAAATAGAGGCATAAGTCTATCCATGCAGGGCTGAGGAGATGAGGAGGGTGTGAGTACCTGTGGTGTGCTGCACCAGAGGAGAGTGAAGGCAGCAAAGGGACCTCACAGTGTACAGAGCACTCTGGTTACAAAGTGAAGCAACGCACTTACATAGTGATCAGACTGACAGGGGGTGAGCAAGAAGGAGTTAACAGTGTTCTGGCATTTCAGCCAAGTGCAGTGCTGCTATGAACCGCTGGCTTGACAACTTTTGATATGGAGGATTATTTTTTTTTGCTGTCCCTCTTAGCTGTACCAGAGCCATGCTGTGGTGCTCGGTGTCTGTTCCTAGTCTGTCTCTTCACACAGGATGGGAGTGCTCACTGGGCAGTGGGTCCCTGCCTGCGCTCACAGAGGGATCCATCCTGCCAGACCCACCGCCAGCCCTCCTTGGGTTACAGTTTGTGCCTCCTCATGGATGGGTTTCAGCTCGCCAGCCGTGCCAATAGCTCTCTGCTGTTCCCAGGGTGTTAGGCACTATAAGATATTTAAAAGCAGTCCGTGCCACCTTCAGACTAAGTCAGTGCATTCCTTGTGTCAATGAATTTGAGATTGCTGTTCTCTGCCACACTCCATCGGTCATACTAGACCGGGCTCAGCTTACAGCAGAGGCAGAGTTTCCTCGACTCGCTGTCGTTTGAGCCATTCCTCCGTCCTGCTGCCTGTCGGGGGTGTAGAAGGCAGGCTGCCGTCCCAGAGCAGGAGTGCCGGGGCTCGGGGCTCGCTGCCCGCTCGGCAATCCTGCCGGGATGCGGCGGGAGCAGCCCCAGCAAAGAGAGGCCGTCTGGTGCCACCTCCCGGCGCCGCCGGCAGCCCTTCCCCGCCCGGGGCTCCTGCACGGGCTGAAAGCTGATCCCGGTGTCACTATTTCAGGGCAGAAACTGATGAAGTAATATTAGCGCTTCTGCGGTACTGCTTCCCCTCCTCCTCGCTCATAGTTTTAAGTAGAGATGCACCTTTTGTTTTAATGTACGGGAGTAAAGAAGCATCGTAAAGGCCTGTAGTGAAAGCTCTCTTATTTTCATTGAGCATTGGCATTTTATACAAGGGGAGCTGAGGATGAGTTACTGAGCAACTCGGTTAACACAATGCATCACCTATAGCCATGGGTTAAGTGGGAGGAAAGAACTTAGTCTAATTTGCTCCATTCCATTCAGCTGAAAGTAGAGGCAAGCTGATAGCTGCTGAAGAATCACGTCCACAGTATCTGCACTTGATGTAAATGTGGATTTTTATTTCTAAAAAAACTTTTTCATTAAATCTTCTTTCCAAGCAGTGACTAGACTGTGTGGCAAGGTGTATATTGTGTACATTTTGTGTAAATGTGTATTTTGTACCAGGCACTGGCTTGCTAAAAGAGGAATTCAGCCCAGTCAGTGTCTGCTTCAAGGACTCTGCAGTGGAACAGGGGGAGCACAGGAAGATGCTGGAAGAAGACCAAGGAAAGAAATAAGTTCTTTCCCACTAACCACCATACTTTGGTTTTGACTTTTTTTTTTTCCTTCGGCAAATAAAGGGAAAAGACCACACTGGAAGATGAATTGTGCTGCCTTGGCTATTTCTGCTAAGCTTTAATAGGTTTGCAAAACAGACGTGTAGAACCCAAGGAAGAAGGGCGAAATAATTAGAGCTGGAATGTGGGGCTTTTGTCCCTGTTGTAATTGTCCCTAGGCCAGATGAGAAAGCGCAGACATCCAACAGGTGATATTTTCAGATGAAAGAACTGAACAGTTCCTCCTTTCTCTAAAGGCTACATACTTTTACTATCTAATCAGTGATACAAAATGGGGAGGTGCTGACACAAGCAGGACTAGCCGATTACCTCATCAGTATGGCAGCAGCTCTCCCTTTAAAGTGTGAGCAATTTGGTGTGGGTTTGGGAGGTTTTGGTGTTTTGTTTTGCTTTTCATTTCTGTGCAGGAACCTGCAGTCACCTTTAGGACTTTTCCAGTCTTACTTTACATATATGCTGAGGCAGAGCACAATATGATTTGCTGTTGCTCTGTGACCAACTCCACTGCTGGTCCTGTAATCAAAACAAATGTAAAGCAACTCCAGTTGCCAGCATTTTTTTATTCGTGTTATTAGTGGCTTTGACCTAAGAACGTGAGGAAGCTGAATCACCATATCTAGATGTAACAGTGTGTAAATAACCATGAACAAGAGCTTCTTCTGAAAAACTTAATGAGCATTTGTTCTGTTTCCCAACAGACTGCTAGCCCCATGTGGGAAAACACTGTAATTTCAGAGGTGAGCAGTAGACTTGCAACAGAACTATTCAAAGATTTAAAGCAAGTGGGAAAGTGACCCTCTACAGTGCAGCAACAATTGTTTCTTCACCCTCTTTAAAAGTAGGCCCGCAAAAAAAATCTGTAACATTTGTATGGCTGTGGAGTTTGTTGTTGTTCGGGCTTTGTTTTGGCTGGTTTTATTTTTTTTTCCTTTTTTTTGGGGGGTGGGGGTGTTTTTAAACTACATTATATAGTGAATTTATGTCATGTTTTGCTGTAACACTCCTCTGGATTGTAAGTGGCAATTAAATTTAATCTATAAAATGTTATTAACCTCTCAGTTGCACAATTAAAAGTGTCAACATCATCTACTGGCAACACTGCACCGTGTTAGAGAGGCTGAAGCTACCACTAAAAGGGGAAAAGTGACTTTCAGTGTAACTAAAAACGAGGCTGCTTACATCCCCCCTGCTTCACAGGCTTGAGGCCACACTCGCAGAGCCCTTGTCCGCCCTTCTTTCTGGGGAGGCCCAGACAGAGCCTGCACCACATTCCAGCATGGCAGATTTGGCCACCTCCATTTATGCTTCGGCCACGGGACCACAAGCAACACAGCCAAGACAGAAGGGTGCATGTTTCTTGCTGGAGGAGCTGATGTGTTATACATTGAGTAAAACCTCAAGATGGCCATAAAAAAACAGTGAAGTGCTAGCTGTGGAAAGTCAAGCCACTTCCAGGATCACCCAGATCAAGTACAAGTCAGTGTAATAATCAATTTAAAAATAAGTAATACCTCTTCTGAGCCAGCAGGAAGGTGTAAGTCATACTGTTGGCAGCATTGGACTTTGCTCAGCAGTCGGGATGCAATGAGGCAGGCCCTGAACTCATGACTTGGGACTGGTTTTGCTCTGATGCCACCCCCAGCCTTTCTCCATGTGCACCATTCGTTTTGTGACAGTGTTGCCTTTCCAAGTGTGACACCATGGCATACTTCCTTCTCACCACCCACCCTTTTTTGGTGTAATTTCCTGTCTACCATCATACAGATGTTTGTGGCGCTCCCTGGTGCCATCAGTCTTGACTATAAACCTCCTGGTTATGTCAGCTACCAGGGGTAGGAGCCATCTCATATGGAGCCCATTTGTGTATCATGGAGGTGAAATGACTAAACTTCTCCCTTGACGCCCATCTCCCAAAGCAAGTATCTTCAGCAACCAAAAAGCAGGCTTTTTTTCCTTGTCTAGAACATAGGTAAATAGCTATTCTTTCTAAAATAGAAATGAGAGGAGACTTGGTGTATGGCAACACATTTGCTCTTACGGCAGCTAATGGACAGTGGCCAGGAATACTTGATGGGCAGGATTAATACCTACCAGTTTAATGTTCATCTGAGCACAACCCAAAGTTTATCATGCAAGGTATTTCTAAATGAGGAAATTCTGAGATTCTCATTTTGTACTTGGTGCTGAGCAAACAAATACACGAACCTGCACGATACGAATCATAACTGCTCTTTTGGGGATCTGGCAAGGAAATAGCAGAAGCCTGAAAGAGGTATGCAGTAGGAAATAGAGAGGCTCAGAAGAAATTATTTATGACAAGGGAGACAAAGTGGGCAAAAAATGAAATTACAGCTCCTAAGCATTTTCTTGTAGGTAACTGCTCCTGTTTGGAGCCATTACAATCCAGCACTACTTAAGCAGCCATGCTGCCTGCACTATCCCACCTGTGGGCACTCCTTCTCCCCAAGGAGTTAAGGTTATGGCTCCCCTCATGGCCGGAATTGGTTCTGGGCAGGCCCTTTTTCTTTCACTCTCCACACCAGCTACTTCAACACCTCTGTGTATATTTGATGTCAATTCTGGACACAGAGATCCCCTTCCACACAGTGACAAGTCCCCTGAAAATCTAAGCTGCTGTTTTGAATTACCATTGAAGCCACTGGTGACTTAAGGAAGCCCGTCAGAGTCAGCAGCCAGCATTAACATATTTCTTGCATGCAAACTACATCCTGAATAATAGGAGTCCTCCTTGGCCCATTTTTCTCTGTGTGGTAGCTAGATTTTCTGGGAATGTGTTGGATCTTCAACACAATCAAGAACAATAAGACAGTGACACAAGTTTAGCAATTGCTTTGTGAGATTCGGTTAATATCATGTAAAAAATGGTTCTCAGATTCTGCACACAGACAGGTTTATGTAAAATATATAAATATTTGTCCAAGTTGTTACAGATTGCATAAATATGGCATTTTTACTGTTGCATTTACAGATGTGCATGTACAATGATATGCAAATAATCACAATCTGATTACAATCTTTGAAAGGTACTTGAACCTTGCATCCAAGTAACGCAATGAATGAAAAATGCCCACCAAAGAATTTAAATAGCAAACTCATAACATGGTTTAAATTCATAACAAATTTCAATGTCTTCTCAGTAAAACTTTCACACATTTAAAATATTTTGTATTCATTTTATTTGTATATGTCAAAATACAATTTTTTTTTTCCAAAATAGTGGGTTTTGCAACTAGTTTCATGCAGATACAAGGTCTGCTCAGTACTACCAATAAAATCAATATAGCACAGTAGCCATTCATTTTTTAGATATAAAGAATAAATAACCTAAATATAAAACACTAAAATATTAGAAACACGTATTTAATCATTCACAGGCACCCAAACTTTACCAAATATAATCCAAAATATGCCTAACTGTCGTGTAACAGAACTCAATACGTTGCAGCCATTCAATTCTTTATGTTAGCGTAAGACAATGGAAGTCCCTACAGTTCAGACCCACCTCTCATACAGATCAATTGCAATAAGATATCTCAAACTATCCGTGTACCTTTAAAATCAAGAATCCTGAGCTTGGTAGTAAGAGCATAACCTTACATCTTCAAAAAACCAATCAACAGAGAGAGGACATCATGTCTTCCTTACCAAAACATATCCCACCCCCATAAAATTAAGCCCCCCTCCCACAAGTAGGCAGTAGAACACCATGACCTTTTTAAATGAAGGGGTACAAATTCACATTTAATATAGTATACAGTATAATCAATAATACAATAGCTACTACAAGCTTTACAATGTACAATTTGTTTTAATGGCTGATCTGTTCAGTGGTTTTAGGCAATAAACTATGTGCCAATAGGATGTCTTATTCTGAATGGTTTAGTGAAAATATAAAAGCAGTTTCTAACAAAAACGATCTTCACTTAAGTACTTTTTTTGTTTTTAAAGGCCACTGAAATGTATAAAATGGTCTGACATGATGGTGTTATCAAACTGGATGCCTTCTCACATGGCAACAACAGTGCATATAAACATTATTGTGAGTGTAATGGGTTATGCTTCTCAAATGTTTTAGTACATTACTTTGGCTAGCACAACAGTTTTGGACAGCACTCAGATAAATACAGGTATGTGAAATGTAGTGAAGCAGTTATATTTATGCATTTTTTATTATGGTGAACACTATCAAATGAAAAAAAATGGGAGAGAAAGATAATAAAGTATTTTATATAGTTTAGACCTTTTGTAAAGATAGGGCTCCATACAATGTACAATGTCTAAATTCTTTATACCATAAAAATTAACGAACTTTGTTAAACACACTATTCTGGATAGCCTAATTTGCAATAACAAACATTTGCAATAGGGAAATATATTCAAGCATGCCACGTGGTGGTCTGAAAAATCAAACCAGTACACATTTATATATACAGCATCACTCAGTACCTGTTCAAATGAATGTGACAATTACAGGATCTAACATCTTTCACTACAAACTTCTTTTTTTTCTTTTTTTTTTTTAAAGTGACCAATAAAGGCAGAAAACAGGACTCTTAAAATATTTCTAGTTTCAACTGACTTTTAAAGCATTTTGTATAGGAAATAAATGCATATTGCACAAACAGTGAAAGCAAATGTTCCACCAAACATCTCTGTTCCAGGTGGTTGGACAATAAACTCTAGTTAGCTACACAAGTATGTAATTTAAAAGGGTGTGTGGTCTCTGCAAATGGTAAAGCTGTGAAAACACTGTACAAGAAAATCTGGTACATGAAAACTTAGAAGGGAAAAAAAATCCAAACTTAAAGAAAAACTGAGTATAGGAAAAAACTGGGAATTGTGGCACAACAAAAACATTATTGAGTAACTGTCTTCTGTGAGAGCTGAAAGCTTTTTTTGATGTAAAAGTGTTTATGTACAACTAAGGCTTACTGGTTAAATATCTGAGGCGTATCTGGCCTTGAACACTTTCCTTATTATGGTGTGGCTGTAAACAAGATTTCTCAGTCATTTTATCTTCTCAGCAGCTGCATTTTAACAGAAACAATGATCTTGATACAAAAAAACACACAGGTTAGAGGGTGTTTGGCAGGATATCTGAAAATGACAGTCTCCAAGGGATCTTCCCACACTTCCAGTGACTGCCATACCATGGTCCACTGGAGTTACTAGTGATGTGCAATACCATTATTTGCTGCTGTAGTAAACCCTTTATTTGGAAAGTTTGCTTATAACTCTGATCAAGGCCCCATTTTCATCTTTTAGCCTCTGGTTGTCTGCCTTCAGGTCTGGTAGCATCTATGAAAAAATGAAACATGATGGTTATTTGCTGTTACACCCCAAGTAAAAGCAGCAAGACTACACTAGCACTGTGAGTATAAGTCTTTATTCAGCTTAAGTATCTTGGCAGTTCTTACCCTTCATATCAGCAGTTCAGAAAAATCACACCTTTTAGCATGATATATTTAAGAGTTAGAGATTAGGAGTTTTAGTCTGCTTAGAATAGATGCACTAAAACTCAGTGGTGCAGATGACTGGCCTCTGACAAAAGCATTTATGGTAGCGTGAGGAAAGTAATGAAATACTTCAAATTCTGGAGGGCGGGGGGAGTTAATTACCAACAATTTGAAGAGGCTTGTCTATACTGCACTTGCACAGTTTCAAAAAAAAACATGCTGTGGCTAAGCATCTCTACCACTATGCTCTAGGATGATTTCATCCTGATCAGATAGAGTGTGATTCAGCTTGTTAGCTCATAGCATTAATCTTCCAGTCACTTCCAAACTCATGTTGAAGCACACATCCTGTAATTTGAGATCATGTCCCTGAATAGCATAGTTCACACAAGATCATATCACTGAAAGAGATCACAGCAACACCAGGCTGCATACTCAGGCATACAAGTTAGGAGATGGCAAGTTACGGTTGCCACAGGAGATGAATGACACACAAGCACAAAAGCTGGAAGGCAGAAGCCAAGTGAGGTGAGAGCTGGGACAGGATCAGGCAGGAAAGGAGGACAAGTCAGTGCACAGAGTTTGGTTCTGGGAGAATTTAACTTGCCAGAGAAACCAGAATTAACCTCAGCAGTTCCCCGTATCTACATTCACACACTGATAATAAGCCACCTATCATAGTCATGGCTAAATTATGTGTATGGATTGTAGGTTTACACAGGAGGTAACAGCCTATTCCTGCACAGTGGTTACTCAGTAACCTCAAGTGCAAATGTAGGCAGGAGGTCTAAGTCCAGCTACCGAATCTTACACAATTTTTCATGATGAAATGTTCTTGGCACTAGCTTGTTTTCATTTTATTCAAGCAAATGTGTACTTTCAATCCCATTATATTCATTATCACAGAACAGAAAGAACTGAGAAGTTTAAAAATGCAGGATTAACTAACTGTGCATTACACCAGGGGCTTCATTTATCCTGTCCTTGAAAGGATTCCTGTTCACACTCATTTCATGGAACTGCAGACGCTCTCACAGAGTTAAACATGATGGTGCACTGAAAAGGACTGAGGTTACAGACCTCTAATTTATCTCTCTGCAAATACCCAAGTGTGTCAAAGTAAGATGACAGAAGACCGTAAGAAGAAAAAAGGTGGTCTCTACAAGAAGAGGAGGTAAAAATCATTCTGCTACCTCGGATTCCGACTGTGCTTCATGGGGAGCTTAGAGGAAGCCACCTAAATCAATTTCTCACAGAGTCAGGGGGGAGCTGCCATTATAGTTAATGAGAGCTGTGCCTGAACAGAAAGAGCTGTACTTTCAAAGCATTACTTTCAAAAACCATGTCAAGATGTTTGAAATTGGGCAACACAAGTGATCATTTGGCAATATTCAAATACTATTTGCGTTAAGTCTTCTGACCTGTTAAAAATAACTACTGTTAATCATGATAGGGGTCATATCCAGATAATATGCACATGTACCATATTTCTATGACATGTATCAGCAAACAATGGAACAGCCATTTGTTCAAGCAAGCCAACTAAAACGTTTCCCTCCTTTTTATTCTGTTATGGATTTTATACCACAGGTACTGGATGAAACCACAACAGCCTTCATCTACCCATGCACAGGGAAGCAAGGGAATCTGGTTTTGTTCTGGTTAAATCGGTATCTCAACAAGTAAGGTTGTGCATGCATTTCAATGAAACCTCAAAGCAAATCCAGGAATGTCACAGTCCTCTTTCAAATTACTGAGTAGGGAGCTGCAGCCCATAATGCTTAATTACACACAGAGAGACACACAGAGGGGTAGGTATATTTTCTGGTGAACTATTTTTACAAAATCTGCTGTTCAAAGTTAGAGCTTTAACATAATCTGGTACCACTATATAACTGCAAATCTTTAAAGACAGATTTTAATCCTGATTAAATTAATAGGTAGAATTAAGAAAATGTTTTCTCTTGTTCTGAGTCTGCTAAAGAACAGGGAGGACTGGTAGGAGACAAAAGAGTTATATGGCAAGAGGAAATGGCCTCAACTTGTGCCAGGAGAGGTTTAGACTGGAAAGTTGGAAAAATTTCTTCACCAGAACAGTTGTCAAGCACTGGAACAGGCCGCCCAGGGAACTGGTGGAGTCACCATCTCTGGAGGTATTTAAAAGACATGTAGATGTGGCACTCAGGGACATGATTTAGGGGTGGCTGTACTGGGCTAAGGGTTGGACTTGAAGATCTCAAGAAGTCTTTTCCAACCTAAATGATTCTATGACTCTGTGAATAACAGGAGATTCATTAGGAAGAACAGGCACAACTAACATAAAATACTTTCACTTCTTATCTGTAATAATCCCCCACATACTTCAAACCTAGCAAAAATATTTATATGATTTTTGTGGAGTAGTGCATTTCTACGGTACTCAAACTTCTGAGGTGACAAGATATACCTTTGACGTAAAGAGGCAGAAAAAATCCCTCTTTGCAGTAAATTCAGTAAAATTACAGTTACATACTGCACTTAACACTTTGAATTCCAATTAGCTTCTCACTAAAATAGCAAAGTATCTTCCTGAGATTGTTGAATAAGATTAAAAATGTGCTATTTTGCCTATCTGTATTATATGACTAACTAGTAACTTTGCAGTGCTGTCATTGAGCAAATCATTATTCAATAATCACCTGACATACATGCAGCCTACTCAGATCTATATGGTAATAATAATGTCTGTGTTTGCTGGAGGATCTAACAGTTTTTACATACAAAACATCTTGGTGAATAAAAATTACAAAAAGCTCATGAACCATTAAGGTACCTGTTCAGATTACCAGGGCACACTGCTGTGGTTAAGCTACTATCATATTATCAAGCCTTCCTGCTGTGTTTCCATTGCTTTTCTTTTGTTAGCCAGGCTCCTCAAGCTCCACAATGACTTGCCATTGAAAACTCTCTCTACAGAAAGGAGTACCGAATATTCTTCTGTGGTTAACACCCTAAACTGGTTTACTATGGTTAAAGGAATGCCACTGCTAGCAAAAAAAAGATGGTATGGATGTGTAGCTGTGGACAGCAGTCATGAAAAACCACATTGTTAGCTGAGGCTGATGCCCTAAAGGGACAACTCTCCCTCCTCACGTAGCAGTGTGATCCTGCTGCTTTCTGCATGTTAGTTTAGTGATTCAACAACGCTGGGGTAAGATGCATCAAGTATTACAAAGACAAAAGGGATTTGTTTTCAGCCAGGTCTGTGAGCTGACTTGACTTGCTCAGCGAGGGTTAACACAAGGGTACATTGAGGAATGCAGGGCCTGGACCAGGAACCTTTCTATACACATCCTATTGTTAGTCCAATTCCAGGAAGACACCAAGCTAAAGGAAAAAACCCTTTTTTCATTTCATGCCTCTTAGTGGGGAAAACCTGAGATCAGATTCTGAACAGAATGTACACTCATCGCCTTCCTTCTAAGTGGGAAGGCAGGTAGACGAGAGGAAGCAGTTTAGCAAGAGTCACTCTGCAGAAGGGTTTTACTTTTTTCAACTACAAATCTTAAAAGCTTCTTGAAACCTCCAGCCTAGATAGTTGTTACATACGAGGATTAAGAAAGGTATATGGGTTTGCTGTAGAATGAAACCATATTTTGTTCCTCTTAGTAGTTTTGAACCCTCAGTGGCTTTCTGTAACAGCCTTGTAATAATACTAATAACAACAGACTAGCTTTTTTTTCCAAGATGAAACTCAAAACAATTCATACCTTAAACAGAAGGGGACTGAACCGATGTGACAGACTAGGCAGGCTTTTTTCTGTCTTTTTTTACAGTCCATGCATTGTAGGACTCTCATCCATGACTGGAATGCCTACCTATCTACCAATATAAATCAGTAACTTAACAGTGTCAAAACTGGATATAATAAACTGTCTAAGTGTATATAAGAATTGGCAAGGACTACACAGGAAGTTAATATGTGAAAATAGGGATCGACTTGAGAATCCAATACAGTTCTGAAACATAATACTTTGGTCCTGTCTAAATACTAAAACACACCAATGTAAGAAATAAGGTTGCTAATGCAACCGTTAATGGATGCACTGAAACCAGTTCTCAAACACTGTTTTGTTGAGACTAGATTTGCATCCATTCTATGCACTTAAATTATACTGCAGTAAAAAACCCTCAAATCTTAATTTCAGTTTGTTAGAAAACTAGAAGCAAAGGTATTTGAGCATTTACTCAAACATCAAAACAGTATCCTCATGCAAACTCAAATCCTTTCAATTGTAGCCAAGGTTTTAATATGTCAAAGGTCTCCTGGATCACTGCCAATTCATCTTCAAGGATAAGCTTTAGTGCTAGTCAGGGCAATACACGCCATACCAACACATCTGCAACACCTGTAGCCGATACACTGGACACCATGCTTTAGCCACACTCCCATAACTGAGAAGCAGTAAGTCAGTTTCTGTCACGTAAGTGTTAATAGTAAAATTCTGCCCAAGCACAAACTGAATGTCAACACCTGCCTGGCTACACAAAGGAGAAGGAAGAAATTACAAGTCCACAGAGCGCAGTTGCCTACAGGACCCTGACAACTTGGCAAGCACTCGGGTCAAGGCCCTATTCTCTGTCACCAGTCGCTCATTTATGTGCCTCAAAGATTCAATCTGCTTTATTTGTTGCAGGTTCTGCAGGAATCAAAGAAAAAGGAGTGAAAACAAGAAAACCCACATGTATATTATGTTTAAAAGAACTACAGATGAGCAAAATTGAAAGAAAACTTAGCAGAGACAGTCCTGCTTAAAGTAGATTAGTCGCTGTGAAAGGAAAGTATCAAACAAGTGGCACATTCCTGAAAAGCAATCTAAGAACCAGCAGTGATTAGTCACAGCTTTCCAAAACAGTTCAGGATGCTTTAACAATGAGAGCTATTCCTGGAATTCTTCACTTAACATCCTAATTGCACAAGCTAAATCTCCTATTCAAAAGTCTGTAAATAACGACACACATTTATACTTTTACATGACTATGCAACAAACGATAGGAAGAGTATTTAATCTTTAATTCAAAACTTTCACATATTGCTTATTGAAAGCAAGCTTTCAATATATATTTGCATTCTTTATCAGAAGCCCAACTTTCCCTAACAGGAATTTAGAGGCTGATGATAGAAGTTCACGCCCTTTCTTCCACTCTTTGACAGACAATTACTTTCTTCTATCACAGTTTGCTTACTAAGTATTTAAGTTCTGAAGACCCCTGAAGGAAGGACAGACATTGTGTCCTCCCTCAGAGTAAACTATCTTGGTCTGACTCCAACGGAGCTGTAGGCATCGCCGTTGCCTTCTGCCTACATCTGCCTGTCAGCTCGATTATTTCAACACAACTCGGTGCATGTATTTTAATGAAAAGTATTTGGAAGTTAATGTCATTTCCAAGCACCAGAGGGAGCTCAAAAATGAGCTTGAAAGGAGAATTTTTATTAATCAATGACAAATATCAAACATCAAAATAATGCTACTTTCACATTTCCCTTCAATTCCATCAGTTTGGTTGACCACGTCCAATATGTATATCAAAGAACATTAAAAAAACCCCAACCCCATCAAATTTCTCATCCTTCTTAATCACATTGGAGTTTAACACTGATAATGAGGACTGCTTAAAAAAAACCAAAGCCAGAAATGGAATTTATTTTAAATAGCATTTTGCTTCCGGGATTCACTTTATACATAGTTAAAAAAACCCCAAAAATCAATACAGTAAATGTTACTTATTTGTCTCACATCTATCTACTGCTTTTTGTTAACTATAACCTGATTATTATTCACACTTACAAAAGGATGTTTTTCTTCTGATAACATGCTAAGTAATAATTTATAGTACATGAGATAAAGCAACATTTAATGCTTAAGTATCTACAGAATTAGATGCTACCATTATTTGATAATAATGGCATTTAACAATAGTAATTAATAAGCTAATAAAACTTAAGCCTCTCACATCAAAATCACAGATTGCAATTCCATCTTGAACGGAGTCAAGGTATATTTCACTCCAACCATCTCTGAATGGTTGTTAGCCAATGTCACAGAAGCCTAGAACTTGGCACCTTCTGAATCCTATATGTATGACTGCTTATGCCAGCTTTGCTACGAGCTGTACATGACATGACTGATTTTGACATGCAGCTGTAACTTGTCATTTTCTAATGAAATTATAGAGACCAGTAATACTGCCAGACTACATGTCTCACTGATATAATAATACACTTTATTATTAATTGTTTAGTGTGTAATAATTTACTTACTTTCAGTTCCTCTTCCATTTCAGATATCCTTCTTTCTAGCGCTCTTCTTTCCTAAATCAGAAGGTGTGTGTTAACACTGAACAATACAATTTTTTAAAAATTACAGCTTGTAAATACTGTGGTAACAGTGAAATACTTCAAGTTTCAAAGATCATACAACCAAAAGCACAGTGTGGACAGGAAACTTGTGATGGCAGTGATATATAGAAATTTTGTCAATATGGAATTTTAATATCTAAGGAAGAAGAGAGATAGAAATTTATATCAAGTCCTACATAACATACCCCTTTTTCTTTTCAAAAATTTAGACAGGTTGTAAGAACTACTTCTTTGGAATTATTTTTCATGAGCTAGGCTTTTGTAAGAGTTTAATATTCAAGAAATGCAGAAAATATCAGAAACAAACAAAAATATTAAAAGATTCAAGCACAAAATTGTGAGCTTTCATAAACAAACAAATACAGCTGAAACATCTGTCTCAGCTCAGTGGGATCTGTCCACACTCCAAACTGCAACCTAGTGTTGATACACCCAATTGACATTTATAGGACTTAGCTGAGTACCAAAGAAATCTAGCTACAGAAGATCACCTGCTTCTTGGGTAAATGTTTCGCGAATATTTTCTGCGTTTCCCATATAGTTTTATTTTCCTTTTATTTTCCTTTTTACCTGAGAAGCAGGAGAAATTATCCTTTGTATAGAACTTGATTACACTAATTACACAACCAAGCTATCTTATTGAAAGTTAGCTTAGTGTCTCCTATACTACGCTGCGGTCTGCAGTGCAGACACACTACCATATTTCTAAATGACGTCATTTTATTTAAGCCTATTTTTAAACACATCTGATAGATGAGCAGCTAATCCAGTAGACTTTGGGGTTTATAGCTTGATCTCTTGCTTTCCTGTGTCACACAATGCAGTGTTTCTCATTTAAAAGCAGCTGCAGTTATCAGTACTCTACATTCAGATTTTTCCAGAGTGTGAAAGGCAAAAGCAACAGATTATTGCGAAGTGGACATATGCATCTGCATACAACGGTGCTATGCAAACAGCAAGCAGCATTGACTGAGGTGTGTAAAACTTTGGTTAGATCATACCGCCCAGTAGATACTGACTCTTGCCGGCCACCTTTCAGATATAAATCACGTGAATTGAGTTTAATCACAGCGCAGTTACAACCCCAACATTTTCCCATTACAGCAAACAACTTTAATTTTTATCAAAGTTACATATTACTGCAGTTGTTAGCACATAATGTACTTAAAACCCTTTAAGACCTTTCTTATAATGATAGTAACAGGTATAATAAATAGCAGCGAGTAAAATGATTTAAGTAACTAACAAAAAACCCACACCATCTTATATTACTTAGAATTGTATCTAGGTTTACAGAGTAACATATACAATGTCGTCTTATATTAAGCAATATTCAACAATTCCTGCAATTACCAAGAGATGAATGATCAGATAAATTTCAAAATTTCAGGTATCTAGAAATTGTTAATCCCTTTAATGCATTTGCTTAACTATGCTGAGCTTGTCTAAGAACAACCATTAGTAATAAAAGCCAATTCAATAAAATCTTTATTTCATTAACTTTTTATACTTCACATTATATAAAAGAAACGAATGGACTGGCCCAGACACAAGATCCTTTGTAAAACCATATTATTCTGATTAGATGAAACTATAGCTCCTCTTTTTCCTGAACCGCTTACTCTCTTAGGAACTGGCTTCAGGAATGCCAATACATTGCAGTTTCACTGGAAAGAGTTGCCATTATTATTTGATTAGTTCCCAGACTCAAAGAAAGGGCTTGAAATCTATGCAGTCTAAAATTTTCTGATATACTTCCACAACTCTGTACGGTATGCCAAGGAACATTTGTAACTCACAACATTTGTCTCTCAGCTTGTAAAATACAATTGCTTATTTGTATTTATCAGAACAATTAGGAGCTGCAGGCTTGTGCAGTGAGATTGAGGCACAGGGATGTACAAAGATGAAAAAAGTGACACCAGAGGTATACAATTTTTAAAAGCTAAAACCAAACATAAATGACTGCATATATTTGTGCATTCAGTAAAAAATAAAAAAAGGCAACCCCCCTCCCCCCCTCCACAACCCAAATTCCCAGCTGAAGAGTTCTAAATTTGGGGAAAATTGGTTAAAGGGACCTGCAGTTTTCTGAATTCTAATCCAGACCAGATCATTACTATATTATTACCACATAATATGAAATTCTGCAAAGGGCTTTTAACATATCTATCAGACTGACAGGTCATTAATGAAACCCATATTTTTGCCCATGTATTGCTAGGGCCTTGCATCTGTGATTCAACCTGTACCCCCATTCCCAAGGAAATAGCCCCTTTCTGGTGAACAGATCTCAAATGAACAATATTGACAGACTCATCATGGGAACCCATTAAGTCTCATCATGGGAACCCACTTCTGAAGGCTGAGTTCAAATAAAAATCAAAGCAAGTATTTTCTACATTTTACTACTGTGCAAATACACGCTTAATATATATTTCCATTTTCTTTAATGAAAAGGTATGTTTCAGCTTGAAAACATCATAGTTCTAAGATGCCTTCAGGTTTTACTCTGCTAGCCTTTTGTTTCTTCTAATTTTCCCCTTCCCTTTTCTCTATGTAATTTATATAAACATCTACAGGTTTATATTTTATTTTAGAAGTCATATACTTGGAGAAGTATACTTAAAAAAGTTCTACAATTTCTATTTTCACTTTTATATTGTTGAAATACACATCAAAAAGGTGTATTCAAAATCATTCTTAAATTCTGAATTTGATAAGCTTTTTTCTAGAGATCAGCTGCTGATGATTAGCAGCTGAGAATCCTGCTTCAGTCACTTAAACAGTGGAAGGAACTCAAGATTTTAACAACCCAGGAAATACAATTACAAATATATTCCTCATTCAAGTTCTTGTCAAAAAGAAGTTTATAATTATAAAATACAAGGAACATCTAAATCCTGTGTAAATCATGTTTCAGCCATACAGCATTATCACTAATTTTTTTACCTGCTAGCTTTATTACTTATACATTTAGAAAGAATAACATTTCTGCAAGAGATTTTCCTGTTGACTTAATGTCATTTTGGAAAAAAGCCTGCAAGAACTTCTAATACAGCCAATTGTTTTAATGAAATGGCCTATTTTAGGAAAAAAGCAAAGCAGTAACTTAACACTGAAATAAAGTCTATCTACGCAGTACTCCACGCATTGATATGGAACCTACAGAAGAATGGATGCAGCTAAATGTATTAGATCATTAAATGTCCACTTGCGTGGCCATGATAGCAAACAAGAAACCAGTTAAAGCTGCTGATGAAACTTTTCTACTGATGAAATCACTGTCCACAGCAGGATGCCCAAAAAGTCAAGGAGGAGTAGGTGTAAAAGGCTGTTGCAATTAACTGGAGAGATTATTAAGGCTAAGGTAATGGAACTTCAGGAAGTGCCTGAGAATATTTCTACATCATCTTGTGCTCCTATGAAATCTACCAAGTGTTTATTTATAGACCAGACAGGTTTGTAGAACTAAAACTTGTTTTCTAAACCTAAAATACTGGAAAGCAAATACAAAAGGCTAATGAATGTAAAGTTTATCAGGGATAAATAAATGTTTATCATATCATTTATTACTGTCAAAGTCTATTTGTTTTCCTGTTTTAAGTTCCTAATGTGTCACTCCAGGATCAAGGGAGAAGGAAAGAACATGTGATCAGAATTATGAAGGAAGCCAAGACCACCACAAAACCAATGTAGTCTGCTTTACATGGCTGTGAAACTAAACATTTATAGGGTTGGATTTTAAACTATCTTGAAACTACAGCCTAAAATTACCATATGCCCCATTTCGGAAGTAATTTCTGTAGGCTATCCACACATGAATTTATTACATTACTTCTTTCCCATTCAATTTAGAGTTGTCTCTGACCCTGATGCCCCTCTTCCCACACTGCTCACTCATTCTTCTACTCTCCCCTCCCTGCCCCAGTATCATATTCCCTCTGGAAAAAGTTGCAGTATGAGAACAGAGACAAAGATTAATTTTATACCATTAGCAGGTTAAAGATCTCATGTCTGTGAAGTTGAAACAGCTATTCCATTACCCACAATAGCTGGTGAAAGAACACAGGTGCCTCTGGAAAGCTCTGAGGAAATTAAATTCTCTGAATCTTGGAAATGCATTAGAAGATGAGATACTCTGAATCTGCTTAACCCTCTGGAATGTCAACATTGTTTTGGACGAAAAGGAACAAGCAGCAGATCCCTGGAGGGCAGTGGGGTTTAGAACCTGGTTATCATGAATGAACCCACAGCCTGAAGGCAATGCTTAAGAGTAATTCCATCTCACAGTATCTCACATTCATTGCCACTTCGAAACCTAAAATCCCAAAATCCTCTAAAAAATGCAAGTTATAATAAAGTCTTCTGTTCCCACTAAAATATATCCAAGCCATGGGTTGCAAAACAAACTAAACCAAAGCCTGAACTGGAGTACTTAAAAATTCTTTGGCAGAAACTCACCCTTTTCTCCATTTCCAAGAGTGATCTGTCAGCAAATCTTTCTTGCCTCTGAAACACAAAATTAATGAAGACATTGATATGTGCTCTTAAACAACACAGAACTGAGGAAAAACAATTAAACATTTTTGTATTCTGTCTGAAGTACGTCTTCAAAAGCATTTTAAAGCATGTTCAGGGAAGTAACACTGAAATGAAGAATGAACTGGATTTATTATACATTTGCTCTGTGACCATGCCTGTTATTTAATCACTACACAGCCTTTGGCTAAGAGGAGTAATATAGAATTTCTATATAAAAGCATTATAAAACAAATATCTTTTAAACAATCTTCACTGACATTCATAGGGCACACATGGAAGACACTGAAGAAGAGGTAAATTGTGGTAAATATGATCCAAGAATTCAAAAAACTCTTTCAACAATAATTTAAGAGAAATCAAACTTTTATGTATGTGTTTAGTATTACCATATGCAGCAGTGTTATCTGACAGCAGTTATCTTTAACTGGAATGCACTATTTGCTCTTTATTTCAAAGATAAAGCTATCTAACCAGCCAGGAAGAACTGCCAGTTATGCCAATCTGCCAGCACGTTTCTGAATTAATCAATCAATCCCAACTGTCAGATTGAATATCAGTTTAACAGTGTAGAAAGTGTTTATCCCTACCCTGCACAGAAGTTGCATGCAGACACACGCTGGCAAGAACTGCTACTATTTAAACAGGCAGGACGCAGTACCACACATTTTGTTCAGAAGAAGAGAAACCTGTGCTCTTTTCTCTTGAGAAACAGAGAAGTACTCTCCTCCATTGCCATCTCTGGATAAAAACCAAAGCTGATGCCTAGTAAAGAGCAGCCCATAACCTGGGGTGCTTCTGGTTTACTATCTACTTTGCCAGCTCAGCACGTTTATTTTGTTTTATACAAACCTGAGTGGTCTTCTCCAGCTGTAGCTTAAGATCTGTAAGTTCCATGTTGGTGTCATGTAACTGTGCTTTCAGTTTTTCATTTTCAGCTAGAATCTGTTCATAAAGCTAAGAGAAAATATTGATTAAAAAAGTACTCAGTGAGATTAGTGGAAAAACTTTAAAAACATGAACTGCATGTAAAATGAACAAATACATTAATAGTGTAAAAAGTAAAATAAAGTTTAGAATCAGCAAGCACTGTAAAGAACTGTTACCAAACATTTCTAGGAACAAGTAGCTTTGCATAGGGAGCATAAAACTTACACGTATTAAAAAATACTTGCCACTTTTTTTTCTTCAGACTTCACAGATTACACCACCACAGTAAACTTTTCAACAAGTTCTTCCTCTATTTTAACGCAAGATCTAAACATATTTTAACCTTATACATATGTAAGCTAGCAAACAAATAAAATAAAAGGCTTCACATATGCATAAATCAGCTTTAATGATACAATCAAATAAAAAAATAATATGACAGTTATTTGTCATAAGAAAAAGGATCTTGGCTCCTCCTGATTTCTCCCTTTCCTTAAAGAGAAAAGAGCAAAAGCCAGGAGCTGTTTTGTAAATATGCATTTTTCCCCACTGTAGTGGTTGATCTGCTTCTCCATTCATCTTGATTACTTTAAGTAGCATTTGTGATGCAATGTGAAATTATTTGCAAACAATTTATGAAAAACAGTAATAAAGTTCTACTTCTGCACCAAAATTATTGGATCAGATACCTTCTTAAAATCAGGGCTATCTTCTTTTTCTAGTCTACTGCAGTATGGTTTTCGATCTTCAAGGTAACTCTGTGACCCCGATCGTCCCTGCGCTGAATCGTAACGATCACCTGAAGACATGCTGAGGGATCCTGTATCATATCTGAGAAAGAAAAGTGCAGATTTTTCTTTGCCTTTGCAATCAAACTGAGACCACTCTCTCTACCAAACACTGCGAGTTTGCTGCTACCCAGCTGAAAACAACCAAATGCAATTCAGTATTTTAGTTAGACCACTGTCTTCTAATGTGATGCAAAATTACTCTTTACATTCCCTCAGTACTGCAAGATTCTGTGTGAATGTTTTCAAATTGGTCAGACTGCAGAGCAAAGGATAGAGATAAATTATAAATTTAACTAAATTACTTAATTCAAGCAAATATTCACATCTTACAGGATTTAATATTACCTTAACCAGTTTAATTCTTCTTTATAAAGAAGACATATTTTTTAAAAAAATGTCTTAGTTTAAGAGTTTAAAAAAAGGTAATCTCTAAAATACTGGCCTACATGAATTCTCAAAGTTTTATTACAGAAACCAAGATTTCAAAACTATTTGTTGTGAATTCTAGTATTTCAATAGCTGTAGTTTATGAAATAAATCTTCAGCACTCTTTATCTTAGTAATCACTAAATTACAATTAATAAAGTTTAGAGTAATTTCCCGCTATTCCTTATTCCCTAATCATGTGCTATAGTAGTTTTATTTAACAGATTTTCAGCAGAGACAGAAGATAATAAAATCCAATCATTAATTCTAAAGGCCTAAAAAGAAATCAAACCCTTTTAAAAAAAAATCTTGACATTTTTACTTTTTAACAAATCTTAAGGAAATATGATTTTCAGAGGCTGTAGTACTTTTTCTGAAAATTTTCAGTGGGGTATTCTAAAAGAGGGACAACAAGAACCTCTTGTCTTCTTTGTAAAAGTTGACTCCATATGATAAATCTGTAGGGAATAGTACTGTATCCACCAAGTTCTACAAAATGCCTGCCTGCCTTCAGTACACTACAAATACAGAGTTCGATATATTCCCCAGAATGGAGTATTCCACCCACACACTGAAAAAAAGTCAGTACTGTAACTTTGCAATCATCAAAACGTAGTAACATTACAGGCCTTTAAAGCTCAAACCAACTTAACTACTGGGGTTAAACAGAATTTGTATATAAAGAACTTAAAATTACAATATGCAGACAAAAAGTATAATGATTCTAAATTAATTTGTTTAAATTGCACATACCTTGAAAGGCTATCACTCTGAGGTGGGGAGGGGTAAAAAGAGAGAAAAAGCATGGATCAGTCAATATTTAATCAAAAAAAATATATATAACAATCAGTGAACAAGTACACTAAACAGTTATGTTAAATGCAGATGCCCTCCACAAGTATATATTATCTGACATTGTCAAGCTTCAATTTTGTTATGTCTGGAAAAGAAAAGAAGTATGTGCTAGAACGTGCTTGCCAAAATAAGATTTACAAGGATGTTAACACTCTAAAGTCCTGAGTGCCCTTAACACTGGAGTCATTTCAGTTGGTGCATTCCATTATTTGCCTGCCTGTTATCAAAGGCATCAGAACTGTGTTCCTCGAATTCACTGTTCCTTCTTCCTCTTCTCTAACACAGCTATAATGTTTTGAGCATAATAGTGACTTCAGCTCAAAATAATAATATAAATTAAGCTCCAAGATCATTGTTTCAACACAGCATGACTGAAAACAAGTTACTACACCAACAACATCAGGAAGTACTTCTCAGATTTTATTTAAATGACAGTTTCAGTTTTTATATTACTTTTATTCATTCATTCATTCACTCACTCATTCCAGGTGAATCCACTGGCACAAAATTCACTCACAAGTGATGATTTAAGTGTGAGGGAGTGTTCCCTAAACATTACACCAGTCATACAAACCTTTTTCCCCGAGGTGGTCAATACAGATTCATAATTTATTCCAATTATAATAACAACCTTGAGTGAAGGCATTTCAGTCAAGAAACTCTACTGATATATCATCACCTGGACATCCTCCAGTATTATTCACCTAACAGTGGCTGAAGCCTTTCCCATAGACTTTTTTTGGGGGGTAGATGTGGTTTGCCTGGTTTCCTTTTACAGAAGGAAACTGTTTTTTTCCAATGTGCAGAGGAAAATAGCCACATTCTCCACAATACACTCAATTTCCCCTTTGACACCTTAAAGTCCATTTACTACACAAAGGACATCAAAACTACATGCTATAGCCTAACCACTTCTAGGCTACTGGCCACAATAAAATTAACTTTTCCCTAAGCATGAGTCTTACTTTGCATTATTCTATGTTTAAGTATGATCAGTGTGAGATTACAGAATTCTACCATGTAATCAGCAACCTACAAAAATCTCTTTTCCACTGACTCCTTCGCTGGGTGAGAACAAAACAGAGGACTCTTTTTCCATAAAAACTTTAGGTTTCTAATTTTACAAGGAATGTTGCATGCAGAGAAATGCTAAGCCGGTCCTTTTAGCCTTTACTTACAATGTAGGACAGCCACTACAAGAAGTAAACCATTCCTAAATATTTCTTAGTAAATATGCTTTCTAAAGGCTGTTTTTCTTTGCTTCTAGTGGACTCCCTGTGGTGCTGTGGGAATGTGAAAACTTTCCAAATCTCCATTCCCCTGCTGCACTACATCTTCCTAAATGGAAAGGCAAATGATTAAGTGACATAGAGACCACCTTAGAAACAAAATTTTCCAGCTATACAGGGGGACAACAAATGAACTGGTGAGACAAGAGAGCAGCAATTACTAGAGGCAGAAAAACACAAATGCAGCCCATTCCCATTCTCCTGGCTGAGGCTGGGAACCTGAGAAGGCAGACAACCACGCTGTAACACTCAAAAAGCTGTCCTTCAGCAGTTTGTTCCCTGAAAGCTGTAAATTGCTGCTCCTGCTGCTCCAGCACCATCTGGCCTCTGTACCTCACTGAAAGAGCCTCACATTTCTCAAGCCCATGCCTGTTCTTGTTCCCCTCAATTTTCATAAAATGTGTTTGGGTTTGGTTTGGGGTTTTTTTTTTGGTGGGGTGGTGGTTTAGTAGCCTTAGTTGTTTTCATTATTTTATCCTTCAAATTCTGTCAGTTCTCCTCAGTTCAATTTTTGACATTTGCCAAAAAACTGTGAAAAAGTGTAACTGAGCTTGTCTGAGGACAAATGATGCCAGCAAAGACATGCCTGTGCATCCAAATCACATGAGAGGAGTGTTCCTGGTACATTCATAGAACTGAGCACTGAGCAGCCACAGTTACACTGACAGCACACAAGCAGTAACAAAAAATTAAAACACACATATCCTTACCTATACAACCTGACCCTAAGCCATCACTCTACTCAAACCATAAGGGTGCCCCAAAATAGACTGTGTATTTGAAAAAGTACACTAAGCACGTAGACAAGCACATTACATTTTACTGAGGGTACAATAATTACTGGTCATGGAAATAAAATATTAAATTCAGGTGGAATTTTTTGCACTGTATAAATGAGTGTTTCTGTAAAAGTGCCACAGCAGTAAAACTGAGAATTCCATACACTCCAATCTGATGTTATATTGATTTATAATGACACCAATTACCAAAGTTGTCTGTAGGAAGCATAGAGGGCTAGGAAAATGTTTTGATTCCTAGGCCAAGCTATGATTATCACAGAATCAATGAAGTTGGAAAAGACCTCCAAGATCATCATGCCCAACCTTTGACTGAACACCACCATATCAATTAAACCACACCAACAAGTGATACATCCGGTCATTTCTTGAACACTTCCAGCAATGGTGACTCCACCACCTCCCTGGATAGCCTGTTCCAATGCTTCACCACCCGTTCAGTGAGGAAATTCTTCCTGATGGCCAACCTGAACCTCTGCAGGTGCAGCTTGAGGCCGTTGCCTCTTTCCCTGTCCCTTGTTGCCTAGGAGAAGAGGCCAATCCCCACCTGGTTACAACCTCCTTTCAGGTAGTTGTAGAGAGCAATAAGGTCTCCCCTGAACCTCCTCTTCTCCGGGCTAAACAACCCCATCTCCCGCAGCCGCTCCTCACAGCACTTGTGCTCCAGACCCTTCACCAGTTTTGTTGCCTTCTCTGGACACACTCCAGCACCTCGGTGTCTTTCTTGTAGTGAAGGGCCCAGAACTGGACACAGGACTTGAGATGTGGCCTCACCAGTGCTGAGGACAGGGTTACAATCACTGCCCTGGTCCTGCTGGCCACGCTATTTCTGACACAGGCCAGGATGCCATTGGCCTTCTTGGCCTCCTGGGCACACTGCTCAGCTGGGCTCGTGTTCAGCTGGCTGATGACCCGCACCCTGAGCTCCTTTTCTGCTGGGCCATTTTCCAGTCACTTTTCCCCAGGCCTGTAGTGCTGCCTGGGGTTGTTGTGACCCAAATGCAGGACCTGGCACTTGGCCATATTCAACCTCACAGAAGTGGACTTGGCCCATCAATCCAGCCTGTCCAGATCCCTCTGCAGTGCCTTCCGACCCTCCAGCAGATCCACACACCCATCCAGCTTGTTGCTATCTGCAAAATTACAAAGGCTGCACTTGATCCCCTCCTCTAGGTCATTGATTAAGATATTAAACAGGACTGGCCCCAATATTGAACCCTGCAGAACCCCACTCATGACCAATCTCCAGCTGGATGTAGCTCCATTCATCATCTCTCTCTGGGCCTGCCCATCCAGCCAGTTTTTAACCCAGAAAAAAGTGCACCTGTCCAAGCACCCTTAGTCAGCCAGTTCTACACAGAAGCACCACAGACATGTTGTACCAAAATTAATTTCTACAGAATAGAATATGGAATAATTACAGATTTAAAATTACTGGGTGGAAAGGAATAGGACTATGCATTTACATTAATGTGACATGGGAAGAAAAAAATACAGCAAACCAAAATGGCACACAATGAATCTCTTAACTACAGTATTTAAGGAACATGCAACAGAAGCTTTTACAAAAGAGAGGCAAATATCACTTGGGTTTTATTCCTCAGTAACGATTCTGTAATTCTATAGTGTGTTACTCCAGGGTTTAACTTAAAACAAATACATTCTGCTACTTTATAATACAGCCTATGTTACTAGCTCCCTTTTACCAACTCTTCATCACACTGTCACACACCATCCAGTTTTTAAGGACTTTCCTCATCAAATCAAGCCTGTTTTCCACTGACTTTTTAAGAAGACCAATAATACTGGATTAGGATGTCCAGAAAACCACTTTCTTCAAAGGAGAAAGTACATACATTATGCTCTTCAACTTTCTATGCTTCATTAAATTAACTTCTCATATTATTTGTTAATCATAATAATGACAGCACTGGGTTTAATTTTAAAAGGTTATAATTAGTGTGTGTAAGTCATTGAACTTAATTTATCTGAAAATAACAGTATAGATGAAATAAAGATTTTTTGCTGGGCAGAAACTGGAAGCTCTCTCCAGTAACTTGCTGCACCATGTCCCTGACCTGCATGTCAGACATTTAATCTACACTCTGGATGATAATTCTCTATAAACACAATGGAAGGCAAAACTATAAGTTTTGGCTACTGTTGACACATGAATTCAACAGAAATTTTACAATAAAAATGTGTATGTTATAACATTAATGAACAAATTATCTTTCTTGAATTACCTGACTTTCTCTCTTATTTGTTCCTTCTTCTGAATCAGATTGATGATCCTGTTCATTTTCATCACTCTGGTTGGTCAAAGAGGTGGGAGAGGAAAAATTATTAAACTGTTGAAGGCTTAGTGAGATTTTAACGCATTCTAGACTTTGAATATGAAAATGCAAGGCCAGCAGAATACTCTACAAAGAATATACAGGATATGTGAAGAAAATTCTCAAAGAAAAACATGCTTTCAGTATGAGAAGGAGATGGAACATAACTTTGCATTTGGAACATGGAAATCTTGCTTTTACATTACATATTGATCCCATGGCTAAGAAAAGGGAAGACGACCTTGAAACATCAGCTATAACCTTTCTATTCTGACAATAGGTCCTGGTGTTAAATATGTGGCTACTTCTAATGTGCCAAATAACCAGTCTCATTCTTACAGTTTTGGTAGGTATGCAAAATACTGCATTGTCAAAAGTAATATATGTATATGTATGAAAAAGAGGAAGTTACTTGAAACCTACATAATGCATTAAATCTCTGATTAACCTTTTAGATGCAAAGGAAAAAAAACATTATGAAAAAATTCTTACATACAAATTTTGAGATATCTCATAATTAACAGGAGTATAATAATTCCAAGGCTAGGAGTTCCCCTCCCTGCAATTTTGATAACATACTGGACATTCCACATTAGTTTGGAAAATTTTGAAAAGAAAACATAAACACACACAAATACTTATTTTGATACTCAACTCATACTCTCTTTTAACATTTTCTGTGGCTGATGTGACACAAGGGCTTGTATTACTTTAGCATAATCAATTTATGTAGCTATGTTACAGGGAACTGGTTTACACATTCAATTTATTTCAGTTTATTACAAAAAAATTCTTATACAGAAATTTTAAAATATCTCATAATAAGCAGACTTATAATAAACATTCTTTCAATAATTAGTTTTTCCTTAGATTATGATTAATTTCCATTAAATTATAGTTACTACAGTGTTCTACAAGTTTTGTTAGCACAATCAACCAAAGATTTAATTTTGATTCTGCTCCTGAAAGCATCAAAACAGAAAAAGACAATATATAACTTGAAAAAAAAATCATCTTTTTCCAGAACAATTAGCTATATAGTGCATTACTCTTAACTATTGTCTAAGAGTACCCTATATACCAAGAGCACACTTTGCTACAAGCAAAGTTTACTTACATCTTGAGTCCAATAAGAAACTCCTGTAGGTCGTCGTTTTTCTCTTGGTCTCCTTCTTTCCCTTATAGACTTTGGCTGTGACTTATCTTCTTCCTTTTCTTCTTCGTTTTTGCCCCCTTCTGTTAATAACAACTTTCTTATTCATTGAACTATGATAAAATCTAATTTGTTGAAAATTTTCTGAAATAATTCCTCTCAAGTCTTTAAAAACACTTACAATGATTTTTTTTCCCTGAAATAAATTTTTTAAAGAGCTTATTACCTCATAGAGGGTTTTCTGTAATATAAACTGCCCAGAATATAGCTCTAAAATACTGTAAATACTAATTCCACGTCACCCACCGAGACAAAATGCTTCAATGTAACAGTAATAAAATACAATTTGGACTGTAACGTAATAATTCAAACATCATCAGATGTATAAGAGTACAAAGGAGGAGAAGACAACTCTTCACCATTCTTCACCAAAAAAGCTTTTTTTTGCTTGTATCAAGAATTCAGTACTAAAAAAAACCCCAACTTTTCTCAGTCATCTCTATTTTTGCTTTAAGGTAGAATAAAATGGTATCTCCTATATTAGATTATTACTGTATTACAGATGTCCTTTAAAACAAATGCAATTGCAATTCAAAACAGACATAATACCTCAGGATTATGTTTGCTTCCCTGTGTTTACAAGTAATTTGTAACAAAAAAAAACAACTCAAAACAAATTAAACAAACCTGACCAAATCAAAATTAGTTACTTATTATCATGCAGTCTACCTAGTCTGATGTTCTTTTATTAAATAAACCACAGATTAAAGTTCAGATAGAGGCATCACTAATCACTAATAAGTACCATCACTAGACTTCAGAGGTAAATAAACATTTTCATGTGAAACAAAAATTAAACAGAAAAGAAGGGAAACACAAATGTATTTGTGGTGAGCATATACCTTTCATAACTAAATGAATTACGATTTGACTGCTAGGATTTCAGATGGTAATGCAGTTCTCCTCCAAAAGTCATAATAAGGGAAAAAAAAGGAAACCTGTTGTAGCTGGTATTTACTCATGAATATCTTTTCCACAGAATAGTCTAGAAAGGGTTTCCTAGAGCAAGTATACATTACTAAAGAATCTTAATCCAAATTTCAGTTCATGATAGGACAAAGGGAAAAAAATCAGAAAGCATTTCCCTAAAGCTTAGCCCCAACATCTTCCTCAGAAAATACCATTCTAGGGAACATGACAAGACTGCTATATAGTTCATGGAGATTTCATCAATGGATTATTTTATTTGATGCTCTGTAGAACAAAATTACCAGTTTCAATCAGTAATCTTATTAAAGTTACTGATCAATAACTTAAACCAAGTGTAGCAAGCCTCCAAGAGAGGAGATCACACTGCATGTAAACAGGCTCCTCCCTTGACAGGCAAAGAATCAGGCCGAATTATAGCAGGAGATTCGCATTTGAAACGAGAGCAAAAACTGTGACATCAGAGAAAAGCTTTTTTGTGATCTCTGAATCATGCATCTAATCTTCAGTTTAAGACTACCTAAACCAGTTAAGTATCCAGAAGTATGGTTCCATTAAATATTCTGAACTACCACAGGAAGCATCCCTTTCATCCCATTGTTTTCAGCTGCTCATGAAACTCTGACTGGTCCTTATAGCATTAAAGCATCATTCCAGGCCTTCAATATGGAAGGACTGAAACAAAACTCCAGTCGTTCAGTAATTAATCAAGTAAAATGCCTTCTTAATACCTGAAAGTATTTAGAATCTGAAATATGGTATTTTATTATAGTTGCTGTGTTAAAGCAAAAATTAAAGCATTATGTGGATAATTACAGCAGTATATTTGACATTTCTATGACCTGACAATGGAAAATTACTAAATGGCTGCAGAACACCACCAAGTATGGAAAATCTTTTTTCCTCTCTACAGGCAAGTTTTGAGTTTCTTACAGAAGATGGGAGCAAGGCACATTCCCAGCGGTCTTATATATCACAACTCATTTTGAACTATCTCTAGAAACATTAGGTCCCCTTTGTCAACTAAAACAACAAAAAAACCCCCTTCCTAAACAGTACTCCTACCTCTCTCACTTTCCTTTGTTCCGCTCCGAGAATAGGCAGAAGTTATTCCTATAAGGCTGTTCGGTCTGTTTAGTTGACTTGAAGTTGATAGGGAGCTAGTGGAGGTGGAGAGCGAAGAGGTGGACGACGAAGATGAAGTTGACGTGGGTCTATAGCGATGATACGGCTATTCAGCAGAAAAATGTCAAAATTAATTTACCAAGATCGAGAGATACAAACCATGGGGTATTAAAACATTTAACTATATAAATCCTTATAGTAGTACCAAAATTAAAATATTATAACTGGAGTCAAAATTTGTATGTATAATTTCTCTGCCTAAAGAGACTCATCATGAAAATACCTCTTCAACAGTTCGGGAATATCTTTGTCTATAATCATCATCTTTAGTTTCAGATTCTTTCTTTTCTTCTTGTTTTTCTTTGTCTTGCTTTTCTTTCTCCTCTTTTTCTTTTTCTTCATTTTCCTGCTCTCTGGTTCGTGTGGGACGACTTCTTCCTATAGTTTTTTCAGCTTCTTGAAGATCTGTCAGTGTTACACCCTGTGAAAACAGCAGTCAGCAAACACCATTTTAATATATCATTGATATTAATGTAGATGACCACATCATATAAATGAATATTTTAAAGAAAAAATTCAACTTAAGAGAATTAAATCTATCTAGTAAGAAATACATTTTACCTATATATTCTACCTATAAGCTTTCCTCTCAAATCTTGGAACCAAACATCCCTCTGGTAAGTGGCAAGTGTTTGCTGTGATGTGATCTACCACAGATTCTCCAGACAGATGGTTTTTAGTTGAACTAGTAGATACAGATTGCATAGAAGATCCTATAGAAATAATTTAAGAACCCACTAGATGCTTCTGATGTTTCCAACATGACCATAAGCATATTAAACATTTCTGAAAGAACACTAAAAATATAACACATCATATTTTCAGATATGTTGCTACTTTACAATTCACTCCCTCCAACTGGATTTTTAAGTCAGCACCGCATAAAAAATTGCACTGACAGCACCAGAGAAACTCATTTCTTAGTTCACTGTTATTTTGAAGCTAAAAGCTTGTTTTGAAATAAGTTCAGAAAGCAAACAATTTTTTTGAAGACTGCTTTTCTCTAATGCACTTTTCAGCTGATGCATCTGACTGAGACATTGCTCAAAACACTTCATAATCTATCCTTCAAAGCCCACTTTGCATCTTATTAGTTATTTGCTTTTTGTGTTAATAAAGTTTTAACACAGTATTTCCTGTTAGCTTCTTTACTCTAAAGATTCAACAGCAGTTGGCCTGTAGTTTGACCATCATTCAGGTCTCTGAATTAGTATTAAGAAGTAAAAATAACTCTAGTAAGATAAAGTTGTATCACGCACAGTGGATCTCTCATTAGGAAAGGTAATCAGAAATATCTGAGGGGTTTAAAATGGCAAAGATTTCAAAGTAATGTCAGTAAACAGTGTAGCTACAGACTCGGCCTTAAAACAGGTAAGGACAATGGCTAGAGGACTTTTGTGCTGTTTATCAGGGCCTATATGCTGATTATCCTCAGTTTCTCAGCAGATCGTGTTTGGTAGTTGCTTCACTGTCCAAAGAGCATTGAAATACCATCAGAGATGCTCTATTTTGCTATCACCGCATCTTTCCCTATGTTAAGATTGTGCTAGTTGCAATTCACTATAAGGAAGTTCTGATAAAAACTGGGAAGAATCACCAAATGTATCAGTATGCAAACTAAGAGACAGAAACGTTGCAAGATGACATGCAGTTAGACATTTGATTATTAGGAAGGAACAAAAAACTCTCTCCTAGAACCTTTGTGTCTCCACACAAAACTAGATTGAATCTATTTTCTTCCTATGTCACAGATCTTATTAGCTATCCATATGTTGGTTGGCTCAATCACATTAGCTACAAAAGTCCAGGCACAGAAAAAAAGACTTTGAAATGGATGCAAATGCAGCATGCTATGCCTGTTTCTCAAGTGTTATGTTAAGGGTATGTTTCCATAAACGTAGAAGCTTTAATAATACTATACCTGTGTGGATCTTCTAGACTGTCTTGCTTGCCTGGATCTAGCTTTTCTTTGGGACTCTGACTCTTCATCCCGTACTGGCGTGAGGTATGATCTAAACAGTTAATTACAAACAAAATTGGCAAATGATAGTTTTTGTACAAATGTATTAAATGGTCAGAATAAAATCCCACAATATAATATGACTGAAGACCAAAGCAGTCACACGAAAATCTTTTACTACATACAACAGGTTATATTTTAGACATTTCATCCATATGACAATGATCTGGCCCCAGAACTCAATTAAAATAAAATATTCAGTGTTTTCTTACTTAATTTAGATTTCTTTTTTCTATTTTCGTTAAATATAACTTCAGCTTTTTTGGTATTTCACTAGTCTACTAAAGTAGGGATAGAAGAGCTCAGAGATTCAGCCATATAGACATTTATACATCAAATAGCTGTGTGTATTAACTTTTTACATTACTAGGAAGCTTTTAGTAAAAGATTAGTACTGCTAATGCAGAAAACCTAATTATATCACCTATTGCATCAGAAATTAAAAATCCTTGAGGAGGTGGTTACTACATTTTCATATGAATCATCTATGCTTTGAGTAAACCAACTCCCTTTGAAAAAAAATGAGCTTAAAAACAAATCCTCATGAAACCCACAAAAATCCTGCAAAATAAGCAGGTAATGGTAATCAAAGCCGAAAGGCTACTAGAGTAGACAGACAAAAATCTGGACTCATTAAAAAAATTCTCCAATCCATGTAACTGGGGTTAAAAAAGAATAGCAAGATATAAATATATATGCATAAACACATATATTTGCATGTATGTAAAACTGTAATTAAAGAACTTCAAAGAACAGAAAAGGTTTTGACTGCAGAGCAGGAATAATCTTTAGGGCTTGAAAATTGCTACAAATTGTTCCACATAACTTGGTTTTTGGCAACTGTTGTACCTACACCTACCTTCCAATAAATCTTAAATGCTTTAAATCTCACTGAGATAAAATGAAAACTCTGAACTTGTTAGGTGCATGCTGCAGCTACTGTCAGAATAGAAGGTGTCCTTCCCTAGCATCCTTTGTGTATGCCACACAGGTTACCTACACAGTATTATTCATGATACAAAGATTTAAGGATTCAAGTTTGTAGTTTTCTTCCCTGCTTCTCCAAACCAATCCTAAATATCATATAAGGAATATAGCTTCAGCTATTCGAAAAGGTTGGACCATTACCTGCTTCATTACTAAAAATAGTTTAGAATGTCTTTACTTATTAAATATCTTTGAAATACTGTTTTGAACACACTTTCTAAATATACGATCTCCCTCTATAAATAAAGATTAACCAACTTCTTAAGAAAAAATTTAGCATGTATATTTCATATACATACAATTTTTTCATGGCCATATAAACACATGTAAATATGCACACATATATATGTATCTGTATATCTACAGATACATACGCCTGTGTTGATATTTAGAGCACTACCTTCTCACATGCATGTAGCTACTCAAATTTTGTTGATTTCTAAGATTTAATCGATATCCTAATATACCATCAAGAATGTATCTGCAACAGTGTAGATCTGCAACACAATCATCCTAGTCAGACAAAACCAAGGAATTTCAGGCCAACTGCTGGCATCTAAAACGTATGTAGCATGTGTGCATTAGTATAAACACACTTGTGAGAGCAAACAAGACAGCAAAAGCCTTAATCCTAAATTTCCTTACTTTTCTAGCCAATATGAGACCAAAATGGCATTTGCACTTTAAAATTTAAATTTTTTTTGAAAAAAATACGTATTTTGTTGGTTTTGCTTTTCATTTGTTTGGTTCAGTCAAATTTCACTTTGGAAAATGCATGTCTTGACTACATTTGTTACTGAAATCAGCTGTTAGCACATGTGGGCACTTCCTGAATCATGGTGGGGAAGAATAAAAATATAATCCACATTTTCATACAAGTTATTTCATTTCAGTTTTGGGTATGAAGGAAGACTATGGAAAACAAGCTACCCTAATTAGGCCCAAAGCTATAAGGAATCTTTAAATGCTGCTTTCTTAAGTGAACCAGAAGAATTCAGGTTTCTTCTGTAATAAGGAACAGTTTCATTACCTCCATGAACATACAGAGATACATACATTGGCACTGATACCGGAGTTACATCTTAAAACTACGGCAGGAACAACACAGAAATCTGAACTTGCATTTCAGCAGAAGAGTTAAAGGATAAACATTCATAAATATCCAGAAGAAGAACAACTCAGGGAAAGCTAAGAGGAATTAATAATCTTTTGAAATCTTATCTTTGCTTCCATAAATAGCAGGAAACAACTCTTCATGGAAACATAAATATGCACCAATCTTAACTCACCCTCCATATTATTGTAAAGAGAAAACCCCACCCTGTTCTTTAAATAAGATTTACATCAGCTTCTTATTCATTCTTCATATTGAGTATCTCTTAAAGCATTGCACTTACAATTGCATAATTATGTTTCAATTACAGAAGACCCTAATGATGCACAGAAATAAACAGAATGTGTTGGACTCAATATTCTATTCTCAAAAATGCCAGGCATACAAAATTATTGAAAAAATGCTATGCTGTAAGTGCCAGTGGCACACTAGCTCAATCAGCAGCAATGTACTTGTAGTAATTAATTAATTACTCATTCTATTATTTTTTAATTCACTGTTTTTATAAAGTTCCATTATGGGTATTTTTAAGAGTATACATTTAATCTATTAACAGAAATAGAAATATGAAAATACCACATACCGAAGGAGAACCCAAGGCCAGTCAAAAACACATAATATCAAAGTTTAAATTTCATGAATGGTTTCTACTAGTACTAAGCTCTCAGATAAACTGCAGCATGTTACTATCTGTTTCGATCCACATCAAGAAAACAACACTTGACACACTGTACTGTCCAAATTTGTGGTAACCAACACATTCCTTTGAAAAAGAAAAAAAAATCATAACTTTTGTGTAGGAGCAACATTACTCTTAGGACCTTTACACACCTCCGTCTCTCCCTGACCTCTGATGTTGAGGACACAGTGCCAGAAGTAGCTGTAGTCATGGCTGTGGTAGTGGCTGCAGCATTTACAACAGATGGTGCAACAGGAACGGTCACTGCTGTAGGAACACTGTCCTTTTCTTTCTCAGTACTATCCTCAGCCCACAAACGATTTGAGGTACTACAGCATAACAAGCAGCAACACAAAAAAAGAGAAAAGGAAACAGCTAAACAATGAAAGCACTTTACTAAACAACTAATAACATGTAAATTGAGGGATGGATTTTTTTTTAAAAAGGCAAATCTGAGAAATGTCTCTATGAAGCTCAACTTGAGCTATTAAATTGAATAAATTAAGAATTAGCAGTTCACAATGACTGAACTTTTATTCTTCACACCCTTCTAGCATTGGATTTATTCTTTCATGGCAACACGGCTGTCACTTTACAGTAGAAAGCCATTCACAATTTTTGAGCCAGATTGTATAAAATCAAACCAAATTTACCAGGAAAGTGAAAAAATCCAGAGCCCCAGGATCTACTAAACAAGAACGCATGCACATACATAAGCACACAGTAGACCTGACAAAAATAAACCAAAACAAAAGTGTGCCGGTGCCATTACCTGCTTTGTACACCTGCTGAAGTAGAACCCGTTGTACTCTTTGTAGTAGTGTTTGTGCTGGCAGGCAGTGTTTTCTGAAGACCAGCAGAAGAGGTAACTGTTGATGCAGTACTTGGAACATTAGAACTTATCAAATCATCTTGTCTTCTACCAAAGGAGCCACTGAAGGAGAGACATGTACAATGGCTGCATTTATTACTTATCTTTGCTCATTAAAATATCACCAAGCTGTGAATGATCCACTAAATTCCTGCTCATGTATTCTGTGCCTCAGTTGAATCTTGGAAACTTCTGGGGCAAAAGAAGCATTTTCTTCACTGTTTCCTTGACTAGAACTTTAAATTTATGACTTCAGAGGGCAGTACCAGTGTCCCTTAGTCCTGACCATTTCTTCACACAAAGAGGAGATAAAGAATGGAATCTCACTTGTTTATGTAAGACTGTCTTAATCACATCTACTAAAGTATTCACATAGGGCCCCCAATGTCCCATTTTTAAACTGCTGTTTCACCCACACTGAATACCTCAGAAAATGCAGAACTTCACTGCACAGCTTGTCAGAAAAGAAAATGTCATCAATATCACTCCTCTTATAATTTGAAACCAATTAAATGTACTGCCTTTTTATTAAAAAAAAACCCAAAACCCTTTAATCATTCCCAGGAAGAATAATCTCCCACTCAGGTTTTTCCCTTGCTCTTCACGTCATAAGACTCAGTGGCTTCCACATTTTTAACCACTGGTTCTAGCTGAACAAATTTTGTACTATCAGGTCAGAATGCTTGCCGATGACTAAACTTTAGAATCAATGGTTAGGATAGACAGAGCATCATGTTACTAACTGCAAAAGACTTAAGGAAAGATACTTCTTTGTCATTCCGCAGTTGATAATTTTTTCTATCAACTTTAGAATGACAAATAAAAAATAACCATCCAACAACAACCAAAGAAACACACTATTAAAGCACCACACAATTTAAAAGTGATGAGCACATTTGCTGGAAGACTGGAGTGCAAATACTGAAAATAGCTAACATGCAAAGATCGTTCTTATGTATCAACTGTTATTTTCCATCCAGAACAGGAAATGTGTACAACATCTTTGCTAAAACTAAACTTAAGAAAATCAAGGAGTTTTTAATGGCAGGAGATTATCAAGGAATTAAGATGTATTATGCTGTATGAAACAGCCCAATTACATGCCACTGATAATATCAGTGTCAAGACCCAAAAAAGAATAAAATAAAAAATGTTAAGCATCCATCACCACGTACATCAGCAGCATGTATCAATATGCAGCTTAGTTACTTGCTTTTTTTATTTATTAATTTTAGCTATTTATTGCTCCACTAATTATAACTAAGAACTTGACTTAAACAGCTACACTGAAACTACACAATGGAGGAAAGTTAATCATGTATATATTTGCAGGATATGACTCATCCTGGGAAAATCCTGCAAGTTAGGAACTAGCACACCTGAAAACTATTTTCATATTTTCGTAATTTACTTTGCATTCAAATTAATTTTATGAATCCATTATATGCTACTGATACTCAGCACAGGTATGGCTATAATTTACCACTATGCAGAGAAGCCCAAGACCTCTGGGACTGTCATGCAAGAACAAAAATTCAGTAATTTCCTCATTTTCAGATACCAAGCAGTATTACTTCAATTTCTACCTTAAAACCTTTAACTACTGAACTCATCTCGAAAGAGTCAAATGAACCCCAAACTGAAATAAACAATAGGGAAAAGGAACCAAATAATTTTAATTGCACAGCAATTTCGGCAACACTCCAAGCTAGTAAAAATTGTATAGCTTTAAGATCAGCACTACTATTACATCAGCATGCAATACATACTTTGCCATTATTATGAACATTTCAACATGTTACCATTCAATTTTAAACTGTCCTTACAGAATGACTCCATACTTGTTTTCTTGTTAACTTTTAAACCTATTTTGTTAAAAAAAAAAAAAAAGATTAGAGAAAATCCCACACCTTCTTTGATAACTTGTGTTTAATGATGTAGGACCTTCATTCAAACTGTTTTTCTTGACATCTTCCTCCCATTTTCTCCTGGTATAGGAACTGCCACCACGTATTGAACTAGCAGATGAGTCTCTGAAAAAAGATTTTAGTTTAGTAAACTCATATTAAAGAAGACTGCTTTTGATATGAGTTGAACGGGATCTTCAAATCAAAACCATGGATAACACACTTAAAATAAACATAATGGAACAGGAATAAAATTACCTTTATGGACAATCATTTTCAAGCATCTGTGGAAAAATACTACATTCATACTAACACCATCAGAAATATAAGAAAATGGAGCATCAAAACAAAGCTGCTAAAGAGGATTTAACCAGCATGAAATCAACTTTAGGCTTTTATCTGTGACCATTACTGGCTTTGCTTTTCCTAAAAAAGGAACAAGATGTTTTTCTGCTTGCCCCTGGGATTATCCGATACAGTAAGAGGAAAACTACTTGGGTTTTCTAGTAGCTGATTGAATGGAATTTTTCGTTCTTCAGTGCTATAGAAAGTTCAAAAGCTGACTACCCTTTAGAACTCATGACACTGTAGACTAGTATAAACAGGCTTGCAGTAGCCATTCCTGAGTGGCCTGCCATGCATCACTAGCTGACATGACTTTAGTCATAAAGAATTTCCAGACTGTTGCTGCAGTTTATAGCAGCAAGAAACAACCTTACTTACAAAAATCTACTTAGAAAAACTATCCTAAAAACTGACACTGAGATGCAAAAACAGAATTTCTAATAAAAATGTGAGCTCAAGATTTGAAGTAAAGTTCAGACAGAAGGAAAAAACCCCATGTCTTTCACAAAACTATACATAAAAGGCAACCAACTGTACAGAGAAATAAAACAAAACCTTGTAAATATGTCCTTTGTGTTCAGGTGCCTTTGGCCTCTTTTTGCACGAAAATTATGCTTCTACTTCTGCAGCTGAAAACAACTTTAGAAAATGATGAAATACAGATCAGTGTAGTGTTATTTCTTACTAGCAAAGAGAAACACACATACTGAGCTATCATCTTACACCAAAAGGTCCTGCTACATGAGAAATTTTTCATAATTACTAAAGGTTTCACTGTGCCAACACAATAGGCTTCAGAACTTTCAGCCCTGAGGCTGGGTGTCTGAGATTTGTTAACCTAAAAGCCCAGCTGGGATTCATCTCAAAGTTGTTTCCATCACTCAAAGTAGGATGTTAACCGGATTATACTACATTATTGATACATGAGACAAGTAGGTGTTTAGACAGGTAGAAGAACCTGGCATTAATCCAAGCAACAAGGACAAAGATCTGTGACAAGGGCAGGCAGTTAAATTCTCCATGTAAACAAGGTCAGAGTAAATGTAAAAATCTCTTAAGGCTTTAGGTAGGCAAGCTGGGTTGTCTACACACACTGGGCAAAGTACTGGTGCATAAAGAGTCTGACCTAAAAGTAGGCTTCATCTCTGGTACACCAAGGCATATAGAAAGTTCTCAGAAAGGTCAATTGTTCAGCGAGCACTGAGACTAATGAGACTGGTGACTGCAGTTAACCCAAGGCATACGAGAAAAACTGTACTATTGCTGATAACCACTTTAGGAACTGTGTCTGTGAATAAGCCATGATGGTTAAGATTGGCACATCAAGGACACAAATAAATCTCAACACTGCAGCAAAACTTAACCCCTTTGTTACAAACCAGTAACAGCTTCTAAGAAATAAAACTGTAAAGAAATGTTTGTCCTAATCCTAAGGTACCTTCCAGTTAAGACATTTCAAGAGAACACCATTTTTAGAGAAGATCTCAGAACAATAAAAACTGAATATTAATAATAATCTCTGTATAGACAAACCAAAACTACCAAATTAAGCCTCAAAGAATATAGTACTCTGGAGAATGATAGCACAAAGAGAAACTCCAAACTGCCCCATTATAGAAATATAGATTAAAAAACATCTGGCCAAGTAAAATGAGAGATGCTAACAAATTACACTGAACTTCAAGGGAGAATGAGATCTGGAATATCCCTGTTTCAAAACCGAATTTGTTACCCAGAGACTAAACTTAAGCACTTTCCTGAAAGCATAAGAAAAGACAGTATTTATCTTGTGTTTGCACTGAAACAAACCATTCTCAATCAACAAAGACATTCCTCTTCAGACATAAAGAAATTATTGGTCTTATAGACAAGGATTACAATAGCACATTTTGAGGAATGAGAGGATTTTCAGTTCAGGTCATGCAAGGTTCAGCTATCTAGACATTAGGGAGACCTCTAAGTTTTATAGTATGCATTCTACAGTAACTCAAGAAAATGTTCCAGCACAAGTGAAAAATGGTTATATTAAAGTAAGGTTACATTACATTCTGACAGTGTACATATGACATGAAAGCACTCCAAATCCTAACAGGTAGCAAGCCTATGCACTTAACTTTTTGGGGTTTTTTTGTACTGAAAGCTACAGAAGAAGCACCAGCAAGGAAATAAAAATATCCAAAAGAAGATGAAAGGTCAACATGTAAACAAGAAAAACAGAACTGCTTTTCTAACCTAACTGTGATCTCCATATTGCTGCTGCACAATCTGGTTTTAAGCAAAGACTATAAAAAACACATCATTTTATCTGTATCAAAAATAAGAATGGAGCCTAGCAGCAGTACTTTGTGACTCAAGATGAAGTAGTAAATACTTTTAGCACCCTTCAGTAGCGTACAACTTCTAGAACTTCATATTTTGGATTTTATTTATTTTCTCCCCCAAGAAAAAAATACTCATTGCCCAGTTCTGCTGTTGTCACAGAATGAACTGGACTTCAAAAAGGGGCATTATAATTTACAAGATCAAAGGCCTTCAGGAACTGGATTACCATATGGATTAGCATAATCTATACAACAGGACAGTGCAATAAATTAGCATTTTCTTAAAATACATTAAGAAGTTTGTCAGCCACTCTAAAGTCAAGCAATTTTATATTTAAAAGAAATTATAACTTCAGGGTCACCTGTTTTCTTTTTCATCAATGTCAGAGGTACTGGCCAGCCGTCTTGGTATTGTGGGTGCAACATATGCAAGTCGAGTTCCTTTTCCATCTTTCTCCTGAAAGACATGTATTTTTTATCAAGTGTTACTATTATTGATTATACTGCTATTTGGCTGGAAAATCATCACTCTTATGACAGCTCCAGCTGTATTTATTGTGACCTGATTATATAAATAAGTTTTAAATATAAAGACTACACTGGGAAAAGGAAACTCTTAAGGCTTTCATTCTAGTGATGTAAATGACTTGATTACTCTTTTTTCTGCTTTGCTGCAGTACAATTCCAACACCGATATCTGAAAGCAACCAGTTGAGTATTTTTTTATTAGCATTCTTAATCTTTAAAGCATAGAAACATTTGTACTTGAAACAGAACCACATATTCTATGTTGTTCAGTTACCTAAACAACACTTGTTTCAGTGGTTCAGTACATTCATGATTCACTTGATCCACTTGGTTCAGTCTATCCATGTTTAATTACAGAACCAATTTTTGTAACTAAAAAATCGCCACAAAATGAAAATGAATATAAAAAGACTTTTGTTGTTTATCAGATTCTTCCAACATCACTCTTCAAGTGAGGCCAAAACTATTAAACCTCTTATGTCCCCAAACCATAAAAACTACTACCATCATTGTGACTCTTAAAAGGGCTTAAGTGCAGACCTGTACACCAGGTCACCAGACAGTGAAGGTGCATATTACACATTCAGAGATACTACACAGAAGCTCCATTATTTAACTTTTCGGAATTTTAGTAAAGAATAGCTGTGTACTACTATTTTACTTTTATAATACATTTTAAACATCTATACTAAGAAAGGCATATAAATTCCTTAAAATACTGTTTTACACTGAAAATTATTACCTTTTCTTTGTTGTCCAATGAGGAAGAAAGTCTAGGACTTGAAGCAGAACGCATAACACCTGAAGAGTCCTTTTCTTTCTGAGCTTCTTTGGAAGCAGTAATCTCTGCAAGTGCACCATAACTACCAGTTTTTCTAAGACCCAACCTCCATGAAGCAGGGGATTCATCTTTCCTCTCTTCATCTTTGGGAGAAACCTTGGTTGTAGATGTTGGAAACTATAAAGCACATGAAAATGAATTTACTTTATTAAATTACCTTACCTGTGGCAATTCAAGCCCCCTTGCAGAGGTTTGAGAACACAACTGTTTTTAATAATCCTAAGTGCTGAATTCATAGGGGAATTGCAATGGGAAGCAACCTATTTTTCTCTTAAATTAGTCAATAAAATAAGAAATGTCAGACTGGTCAAAGTATACTACTTCTCTAAAAGTTAGCTTAGAAAAAACCACACTTCGTAATTCACACTGTGAACTTGAGATGCAAACTTAGAAACATGCAAATCTGGTATTAACATTTTGATTATATATGTTATTTTGCAACCTGTTCATTAACCTGTGCACACAAGAACCTCACCATAGATTTTTCACCCTTATTGGGCACAAGAACAATGCCAGTTTTGCGCAAGCCCTGCCTCCATGATGCAGGATCTACTGACTCCACGACAGGCATGATAGGAGGAATGAAATCATACTAAAGCCAATTAAGACAAGACAAAGATGAAGATTGAAAGAATGGAAAATAGAAACAAAAGGTTGTTTTAGCACCACATAGTTTGTTCCTAGGTTTATGTTATACAGATCACCATTACAGCACAAAATACCAAAAGCAGTAAGTCATTTAAAACCTTAGTAACAGATTCCTACTAAACACAGCATGTTTAGCTCATTCACAGGTAGAATTACAGTTTGTGTAGAAGAGAACAACAAAGCTTATGACCTAACAAGGTCCATGGCCTAAAACCTTGCACTGTTGAGAATACTCAAAGATTCACACTAACATACTCTTTATCTTCTTATCCCATATCATTCAGATCCCTTAATCACATCCCATGCTAGCTCACCTATCCTCCCAAACTTGCCGTACTTCAGTACCCACAGAGAACAGCACTATTGAATGCCATGTAGACTGAAGAAAACTCAAGTTCAATACTGCTTTACCTTCCTTAGCAAAAACAGCGTTTTTGTTCATTGACAGGAGCTTCAACTGCTCCTCTTGATCACAGGCACCTGCTCTGCTACAAGATAATCAGTCTTGATATAAATGTGCATTTATTTTGTAGCTACAGAAGGCCCTGAGCTTTTCACACAGTATTAGGAAGATAACTACAGTTTACTTTTAACCTGCACTTTTTACCTTTAAGACCAAAACATAAACCATTAATTACTGCATTATAAACTTACAACACTGTATTAATGATTTGTAAAAGGTTACCATTCATCTTAAATCAAATAATTCTTCCTATAAAAATATCCCCTCATGTAATTTAATCCCATACTTTCATCTGTTAACGTATACTCTGTGAGATGAATCATCATTAGATCCTATTTTGAGTATGAAAGTATGACCCCCGTAAGCTCCCCAGCAGTATGTATTTTCTCTGCTGTGGCTTCAGTATATCACAGCTAAGATTTCTCCTGAACACGGTTTTCAGAAGCATCAGTAGTGGGTCACACTTTGATTATGATGCATGTAGAAAAGCTGTAATAATTGTCAAATGAAGTCTTACTGGCTTACTATCCAGTTTGCTCTGATTGTAAAAGTTTGACTTGTGTACCATCCTCTGACTGTGTGTTATCTACTGTAATTTTTTTCCCATGCGCACCTATTTTCTCTTTGACAAGCCAAACTAAATTTCATTCAAATCAACTTTTCACATAAAGTGACAAGCTGTAAAAAGCTTCCAGCATGCAATATGGTTTTGCTAGGTGTGGTTTTGAACTGTGCATTGAAAAAATGTGTCTCAGTTATCTAGCTCTTCCATGAGGTCCTAACCACACTGACACAGGGATGAGGCCTATAGCACTTTCTACTTCTTATTTCAGGTAACATTTTCGACTTCTGTGCCAAAGCACTATGAATGCTTCTAGAGACTCCTGAAAGCCCTTTAGTTCTGGCCTGCCTCCTTTGCATTAAGTGCATCACAAATACAGCCACAGAGAGACATTAGAATTGTAGCTTCTAGAAATTCTGGAGGAGCCTGACAGAGAAAGCACTTTCAAAAGACAAAGTTCAGCTTCAGAAAAAACAAGAACTCCACTCACTGTGCAACAGATTTTTTTTTTTCAGGAGGGTCTTATATTCAGCTATTTTGTAGTTCGGTATTTTAGATCCCTGCTTAGAATTAAAACCAATAAATTTGTTTTAAAAATATGACCACAATTTCTGGAAAAGAACACAAAATATTTTAAGCATCTGTACATATCTTCACTGGTTAACCCAACCCACTTTTTATATTGGAATCAAAAAATGTATGCTTACACAGAAGAAAAGAAATCAAAAATAATGAGCAAAGTATATTTTACTTTACCTTCTTAACAGGTGATGTAGGTGCCCCTTGGCCACCGGCTACTGAAGGCGCCGTCACAGCTACTGATGCTGATGGTGTACTTGTAGTATTCGCATTATTAGCTGCCAAGGTTTTGGTCTTATCTGCAAAATATTTGTAAGATTTTAATTTTCATTTTTCTTTCACCGTTTCTTTACCACTACAAGAGTTGAATTTCTATCAAACAAATTTGACAGTTAACTTTACAAACCGCATTTTATTATTTATTTCCACATCACTCCCAAACTACATCTCTGCTAGGTCCATCTTTTTTTCTAGAAGGTCACGCATGTAACACTTTTTTTTTATATTCAGGAAATGTTACCACTCAAAGATGCAGAGACAGAACCACAGAATCATTCAGGCTGTAAAGAACCTCAGGAGATCATGTAATTCAACCTTCTGCTCAAAAGGGGGTCAATACTGCCTACAGACCAGGTTGCTCAGGGCTTTGATGAGTCATGTCTTGTAAAACTCTGGAGACAGAGATTCCAGAGTGTCCCCAGAGAGCCTAGATTTTAGTAGCTGGCTAAAGAGCATAAAAATGTAACAGTAGGAGGTATGTTGGCATCTAATCTGATCTCATTAATGCATATAAATATCTCAGAGGTGGGTGCCAAGAGGATGGTGCCAGACTCTTTAGTGCAATGGCCATAAACTAAAGCACAAGAAGTTTCACCACAACATGAGGAAGAACCTTTTCACATTGAGGGTGGCAGACCCAGGGAGGTCGTGGAGTCTACCTGGAGACATTCAAAACTCACCTGGATGCATTCCTATGTAATCTGTTCTGAGTGACACTGCCTTGGCAGGGGGGCTGGACTAGATGACCCCCAGAGGTCCCTTCCAAACCTGACTATTCTTTGATACTGTGATTCTGTAATAGTTAATTTGAACTACAGAAGATAGGTGCCAATTCAAAGTGAAATATTTATTCTCAGATAACTATGTAAGTTGAGTTCAAAGAAATAATTAACTGCACAGAGAACTCAGCCAGGAATTCCAGTCACTGGAATGAGCTGAGGCAGGCACTCACCTTCCAGAGCACTGACTTTCTTCCATTTGCTACATTCCCTCTTTGTCCCTACCTAAGTTTCATTGTTGACTTACTCTGCCCTCTTTTGCTTCGTCCTTTCTACCTAAATTTTTTGCTCTGTGCTTTATGTACCTTAACCCCTCTTACACAAACACACAGAAAATGTTATGGTTGTGATACAGCTAGTGTTGTCTCTGCACTTCCTTCAGCTTCATAATGTTACATCTCACTTCTGCTTCACTTATTCAAATTGCACATTCTTTGGGAGGGGATGCTGACTTCTATCTGTGCAGTATGGAGCAATAACGGGTTCAGTTCCCACTGGTTTTGCCCTTATGATAAACACACCTTTACATCTACACTACCCAAACAGTATAGGAGCAGTTAACTTAGAAAGTATACAAAGATTTTATACAGTGTTCTCACAACTACATTAAAACTCAACCAAGTACCACTCTACAATTAGAAATTGCATAATTTATGCTATTGATATTATGCACTTGTTTCAGTTATGGACATAGCTGAACAGATGTTTTGAAAGTTACTTATTCAGTAAACAAATATAAAAAAAACAGCTTACATGACTAACTGCACTTAATGAAAAGTTCTTTTTAAACAAAAGTGAAAAAAAGCTGAACAGGGCAATGTGGACTGACTACTATTTGAGATGATGCACAGGCAGATCTGATGGAAATGTGTGAATGGGTAATACAGCTTTTAAATATACAGAAGAAATTATCTAGAATGAACACATGGAAAGAGAACAATGGATTTTTCACAGCTGTATTCTGAAATTATCTCTAGGACAGCAAGAACATAGTTGTATGCATGACTGAGCTAATACTGACGAACTTTCAAAAAAAACTGTGTCAAACTAAGTTACAAAACCTGAACTGCTAAAAATTTTATTTTTTGTCTTTTTTCCCTGTCCTTTGCAAGATGCTAACTTCATATTTGTATTTCCCCTCCTGGTCTTACAGAGATAACAGTGTTTGTTTTTAGACTATATTCTCACATAACCAAACATAATAGAAGTTTTAGGAAAACATTTTAAATATCCTAAGAGATTAGAAATCACAGTTTCTAGTACTTCAGAATATTGAAAATCACTAAAATATTTTACAATCAGAATACTTCTTGTAAGATTTCTCCCTAGAAAAATATTTCACTTTCACTACCTTAAACTGAATAATGGGAAAAGAAAGGGAAAACACAATCTTGGAACTTAGAGATGCAGCTCTACAGGGAAAAGCCTAAACTCTATCTTGCCAAATAAAGTATGATAAAGCCTTGTTGATATTAAAACCCCCAAAGTTTACATAAATTAATTCTTGTGTCACAGTCAAATTTTCCTGGCACAAACTACATATTGGCAATGAAGAGAACACAGTTACCAGAGTCATAAAGTTCAGCAGACATTACAGTCAGCTCAATGACAGAGAAATTACTACATGTTATATATTATAAGTAGTCTGAGTTTAACAAAGCTCAATAAATAACGGATGCAAGTATACGAAGGTAAAAGAGTAATTACAAAGCTTGACAGACATTTTTTCCAGCTTAATACTGAAATGCTGGCTTATTTCCACATACAAAACCATAATTAAACTATAATAGACAGTTTGGTTTTGCAACTTATTTTTACTTCTACCTACATTAAATGTTTATAATAGATTAGTTAGCTCAAAGTTCTTAGTCTTATCTTTTCAGGGGAAGAAATTGAAATGTATTAAAATGAAAACTGACAGCTCACCAAAAAGGGTTACTTATTTTTAGAAGTGTAAGTATAAAACATTAACAAACTATTTCTAATGACATCCTTGTTTATGTATTGTATTGCTGCATTGTAATTCTAAAATTCTGTATTAGGACTGAACATACATCTTCAAACATATATCTTTAATTGCCTGACATTTGTTTTCTGGTTTGAAAGAATACAGTACTAAGCTGTTCTTATATCACTACTTGCTACTCTGATAGTTGCTCAAGAAAAAAAAACAACCCATAAATTCCATAGAAGAGAGAAATACAGAGTAATGTACATACAACTTTGCATACGGTCCCAAACTTTTCAAAGAACATTCCTCTTGACCTGAATTTGTGTACAAAGTAACTGTTAACATTAAAATAACACCTTTAAAAGTTTATCTCAATGCACACTTAAAATATATGCACTATTACTTTGTGAACACCTGAGCCAGGATTGCCAGATTAATTGATAATTACTTTGGGATGGTAAAAGCAAATGAGAATGTTTGCACTTCTGTTGATCCAAACCCTATATGAGGAGTTTCACAAGCAAATAGTGCTATGAAGCCTTCATTTCTGATTTGATCTTCTAACTTTTTCAATATTTCTCACATCCTACTTAAGGCTTATATTATTCTAACTATTTAACTAAAAGTATCAATTGCTAAGTAGCTAATGAAATAAACTGGTTAATAGCTTTAACCTAAGTAGCCACCAGTAAACACATCTGTTTTGATATACCTATTCTGACTTGACTTTAGACTTACATAAACTTGCTTTAAAATGACTGGAAGCTTAGTGAAACGCAGAAGAGTAAGTGAAATGTAACATACTTAACTCTATATTACAGAATATAAAATAAGGAAATTCATATAATAAAAACTTAAAGAAAGCCAATGCTTCAAATAACGTACCTGTCTCTGCTTCAGATTCTGAGTCATCATCCTCTTCCTCTTCACTAGAACAACTGGATTCATCCTTCTTTCCCTCTTCTTCCTCATCTGCTTTCTCTTGCTCCAGAGACTCTATACTAGATGCATTCTTTTCTTGCTCCATAATCAATGTCTCCTTACTGAGTTTGAAAAGAGAAGTACTTACTAAGTTCTGAAAAATTTACTAAAGCCAGTTAAGTAGGACTTTGTGACAGCTTGTAAAGTCATCTTTTTTAAGTGGTCATAATTTTCCTATTTTACTTACTTTTTGAATGTTTTCTGTGTCTGATTATTATCCAGGTTGGCTGAGGATTCAATTAGAGGAGATTTCTTTTCACGTTTCTCACTATGAAGCTTCAAAACATATAGAATGATGCAGTTTAATTGACAGAATGGTATCAGTGTGACAAAACTACAAATGGAAAGAAATCTTCTCAAACTACTACAAACACTAGAGCGTGTATAAGTTTTCAAAACTCTAAAATCTCAGAAACTGTTATTGGGATTGTTGGTATTTCAGATCATAAAATCCCACTGGACAAGGCAAGTAGTAGAGCACATTTTTACTTTCAAGGCTTCTTGGTTACCACAACTGACTAAGCAGGAATATAAAAGATCTTTTGAAATGACTATGACATTACGTGAATTGAAACCCCAGATCAAAACTTTGGTTTTAGTCTTTACGCTGCACTGAGTTGGGTACCATAATCATATGTATAATAAACTATAATATATATACACACACATATTAAAAAAATAAATATATATATGCACAAGACCTACCAGATTCTGCTTCTTTTGTAATTCTTCTAAATATCCTAGAATATCTTCATCTGCCACATCAAATGCTGTCTGACCCTGGAGAAGGGGAATAAGTAGAACATTGTAATTGTGCAATAGATACAACAGACTGCAATGTCTTCTCACATGATGATGCAGGTAAAGGAGGACATTCAGAGAGAGAAACTTGAAAACATAAGTCAAGCTCTATTGCAAACTGTTAGTCTGTCAGTATTTGAAAACAATTTTGCAATATTACATTTTTTGGGGGTAATTGAAATAGAAACATCTATACCTGATGAGTAAACACAATTTGTAAGTGATAAAGACATAACAATAAAATTTTGCCGTCCTCTAAAGGAAAAAAACACACCATGAAGGAAAAGAAAAGTAGATTGATGGATATAATTCTAACAATATTAGTTCCAAACAATTGTTCTCAATGGCAGTTGTATGGATGAATCCTGAGCAGTTCAGCATCCTTCCCATCCTTGACTACCACATACAGCTTGATTTTTTAAAGTTTAGACTATTTAAGCAAGCTATACTAAATTTAAGTAGTCATGCTTTCACATTTTACAGCAAAACTATTTTCCAATTTGCATTCCATTTTAGGGAAGATCTGCTACAACCACTTGTTCTTACTTCTCCTTAATGTATGATTTCCATGGGACATGTATTGAAGGCTGGAATCTAGACAAGGTCCCAGATCCACTGATATAAATGCAGCTGTATCAACATTCTGGGCAGACTTACTGGGATGTTGTGAGGATCATGACAAGATCAGTCTACTAAGTTCTTCTGACAATAACGGGCAATAAAGACAGAGCTGTCATTTAAAGGTAGTCACAGCAACTTTTAGAAATAATGAAAAGGGTTCCTATTTGTGCTTATTTCAGTTTATCAGAATGTTGACTGAAGGAAAATATATTCCTAATTACACTGTGAGGGCTATCTTAACTGGTTAGAAAGGATGAACCCTCAAACCATTAATTTTCACATCCATAAAGCTTCTGACCATAAAGGGGAGCATGTGCACTTTTCAACAGGCCTTACCCAGAACAGTGTGAGGTCCTCTGACATTTGAACTATTATCTCAAGTTTATATTTGCATTATGTCTACAGTTTTTAATGTGGCCTTCGCTTTTTAGGAAACTATTAAGCGGGAATTAGACCTACCACGACCACAAAAAGTCACCTTACAAAAATATGTTGGAGTTGGAAGATTACATCTAACCCCAAATCCATAAAGTCAAGTGCCTAAACAATAAGGACTGAGTTCTCCAAGATGCTAAACACATGCAAACCCAGAGGAGTTCTCAATCTTTCTATCTTCTAAAGCAAAAATACTTACTATCTTATTTAAGAATACAGCAGGGAAATCTTTCCTAGCTCGCAGAGACAAGCCCACATACCAAAAAAGCAGCTGACTTCGATACCTTCTTTTTTATTATTCTTGCCCCAGTAGAGTTGAACATACTTTTGTGAGAGTGCTCTCTAGTGTATTACATCCACATTTTCACAGCGCCAGTTCAAAGTCTAACACATGACTTGAAAAATTTGCTTTGATTAATCTGCATCTGACTGCCTCATACAAAATACAATTATACAGCTGATATTTAGAAGTTCTGGAAGCATTATACAGAAAGAGTTGAAGCTATTTGGAATTTAATTTCAGAATTCATTGATTTGATTATAAGCACCCTCCATTGCTAAGGAATAAAAATGCAAGACTAAAAAAATGTTAAGGAGCAGTAGATCTACCTTTACACAGAGTAAATACTTGCTAGTTCATAATCTGTATCTGCATTATTTTCCTAATTTATTTTAAAAAGTTTATAAAAAAAATCAATGAAGAATCCTTCTTAAAAGCTGGGCAGGCAATTTACATATATAGTAATGACAGAAACTGAAAGCAGATCAGAATCTATCTGTAAAACACATCGCAAAGAGAAGAACAAGAGCCCTGCACTTACACAGTTGAATGAAATGGTTTGGATCTTTCTCTACTTATGTGAATCCTGCATATATTTGTATCTACTGGGAGGAAAGCCAGCAAGCTATACAGGCCATTGCTTAGAAGTCTAGGAAGTACAGCTTAGGAAGCATTCTGGTTATGTTTAGGGAGTCCAGAGTTCCTGTTAGAACACCCAAATCAGCCTAACAGAGGAATAACTCTTCAGTATGCCAGCACAAGCTGCTTTTAAAAGTTAAAATACTACCCGAAGGCATCATCATCATCTTCAGAGATTAAACGAAAGCCTATATACAATCCATCAACTCACAAATTTTGCACATCTGAAATTCCATCGAACACTTTCTACTTTGAATTTCCATGTCAAAGATTGCATGGCCTGTTTAATATAGAACTAAGCATAAAGTTGGCCTAGAAACTCATTTACACAACCAGAGAATTTAGTTTTGAACACAAACATGCTGTTTTGACAAAACATGCATTATATAAAGCTCCACGTACAGTAAACAGCAGTTTATCATCACTTTTCTTACCCTGGCTTCTAAAGTCACTTTAGAGACCAGAACTTTGTATCTTGACAAGGATTACATAAAAATCCTACCACTTTGTTGACAGCCTCCATATCACATAGGTTTTCCACTAAAATGCGACATGCTTCTTCTTTACCCCAGTGAGCAGCAGCATGAAGTGGTGTCCAGCCATCATAATCTTTAATATTTACATCGTAGTGAGCCTGTATTAAAAGCCTAAAGAAATTAAAAGAAGTAGATCTTGACACTTCTGACAGGCATAAATAAATAGCCATAAAAATAATAAAACCATTCTATGATAATATTCTTCTCCTTTTTCATCATAAATACTTTGGTTTGGCTATTGATGATTCATTTTACTTCTCACAGAAACATTTGTCTTTTCATTGTTCAGTAGGTATATATTTTTAAGGAAAATTCAAGAAAAATAGCCTTTTCTATTTTCTTCTCTATTCACTTTCTCTTCAAAGACCATTGTTTCCATACAGTTAGGTATTTTTCTCTGTATGTGTAGTAATAGAGAAAAGCCCTTTCAAGGAAAAGAGTCGTAAAATGTAAAAAAACTGTTAGATACAGTGTTCTTATTAGTAAACTATTAAAACATCCTCCCATTCTAATATTAATTGCTTGAAACTTACATTTCCTTGTGTCATGACCGTTTTTGCAACAGTCCTGTGTTTACATGCTTCAACTGCTCTCTGAGAGGGAACAGAGCTCCTCAAATAGAGGACCTGCTGTTCAACGTGCACTCAGTACTCAAATTCAGCCTGGTTCTGAGGTGAGCATCGAAGTGACAAAGGACAGTTAACCTAACAACTACTTTTATGTAAAGGGCTAACAGCTCTTTGAACCACTGTCCATAATTGTAAAAAAATCCCATAACTACAATGTATTCTCAAAAAATTCTCCTCATTTCTCAAGAGCCAATATACTTATAGCAATATCCTCCAATGGGTCAACTTTCACACATGTTTAGCTGTAAAGTCTTGCAGTCTAGTATCCTATACAGAGCACAATTTTTGACAGTCACAAAAATTTCCTGCACAGGTATTTTTCCCACCCTAGGAAAAGTATATGGACTGGACTACAAAAAAGACAATAACTGAAAGAGCTAGAAAACAACCAAAGTGACAGACACATACTCCTCTAAAACAAAAATTACTCTTTTCCAACAGAAGAATTTCTCTTTGTCATGTTGAAGCTTTAGGGTTTTTCTGAAGAAGAATTCCCCTTCAGTAAAGTGCTCTGCAGACCTTAAAGGCAGCAGTACTCAGAGTCAGGATGTGTGCTCATTTTCATTCATGTTACGATATGTAAGTATTCCTTGCACTGCTAAAGCAGTCAAATAAATTTGCACGGTATCACTAATTATGCTTTAGTGCAATAAAAGCATAGCCTTGATGAAAAAACAATTCAAACTCTATTAGGGTATATATTGGTATTATATTAATGAAAAGCTACCTGTCAATTAGAGGACACCAACAACAATATCAAAATGCAAAATTACCTGGTTTTTAGGTGTAAAAAATTTTAGTCTGGATTGCAAACTGTGCTTTATGTATGCAAATAAATACGGTGTCTTGAAAATATGCACAAAGCTGAATGCTAACTGGTATTATGAAAAGGTCTTAGTTGGCTTTAGAAACAGGGCAAGTTTTTTACCGACTTCCTTCTCTTAAGTAAATATTCAGGCTAGATATGTACATTTTATTCATATGTTGAATGATTTAAAATAGAAAGCTCACAGTATCATGTTTTATGAGCGTCTGAAAACAAAAACCCAAGCTTTGAGAAAAGATTATTCTAGAGACTGATTAGAAGTCCCCAATTCTATCAATTCCAAGCAGCATAACATTAAGACAACAAAATATGAAAAATTTCCATTTAAACCACACTTACTTTAAGACTTCTGTATAGCCCTTTGCAGCAGCTACATGAAGTGCTGTACCACCAGATTTTGCATGTCTGACATCATTTATATGGCCACTGTTGAGCCACTGTCTTGCATCTCTTAGCATTATTCGTTCTTCTTCTTTTCGAGCTGATTCTATATCAACCCCTAATTCAGACAGGGAAGGGGAGAGGGGAAGAGAACACAAAATATTTTAGTTCAAATAGTTCAATTATGTAACAAATCTTATGCCATGTTTATGTGATACAATAAAATAATCAACTAAACAATATGAATAATGTTCAGAGTTAGATATGAATATCTTTCTCAAGATGAATCCTAAGAGGTTACGGAAACATCCAATGTTATAAAACAGTTTGCATGCATAATGCACTTTTTAACAAAAGAGGGGAAGAAGGATTATAAATAATAATAAAACTTAATCTACTAAAATTGGTTCTGCAATTTTAAGAATGTCTACCATCACAGCAACAACCACTGACGTGATTTGTTAAAAAAAAAAAAAAAAAAGAGAAAAATTCTATTTTAATTTTCTAAGCACCAAAACGTAAGTCTGTGTTGATGTACAAAGTAGAAAACACCTAAAATTATTTTAAAAGGAGCAACCTCTGGGAAGAGAAACAGCCTTGCTTCTCAATACTTGATGGAGCTATATTTTTATAACTTTCTTCTATTGCTGTGAATCACAAACCTTATACTCAAAACAGCCAACCCTTTGGATATCTCACTTCATAGCTCAAGTAAAAAAATCAAAAACACTGAAAACTTTTCATAGTATGTCTCACAAAGAATTATCATACAGCAATGAAAAGGGAGAAACACAGTGCAACATTACAACATCAAGTATATGCATCAGGTTAAACCGCTGGAAATAAACAGACTCTGAATGGGCAAAGCAAATATGTATGTTCAAGCATTGTTTAATTACTACTACATGGAGCAATCTTAAGAACATTGCAGGAAAGGGGTCTTGAAGAGAACTATGCACGAGCATAGTTCTATCTATAATGGATGAATGGTGACAACTTGTACAGAAAATGGATTTAGGAACTGTGATCATCCAGATTAGAAACTGTATCTGCTTGACCTCTAACAGAAAATCAGTGGCCCAATCTTCAGTAAAGTAACTTTACATGTATGACTTATCTAATCTTAGACACTGGTATGCAGGGATTTGGGAGATATATACTGTTTTTCTGTCTTCTGGACTTTTCTTGTGTAGCGAGTCATTAATTTAGACATAACAAAAACATGAAATCTAGCAACAGGTACTGATCTTCTAGACAAAACCAGAGACCTCAACAGTAGTCCATATAGCCTATTAAATGGAAGTTAAGATGGTTTTTATAACGGAAGTTAAGATGGTTTTTAGAACACTTAAAAGATAGATGCTCCTTGACTCAGATCTAATTCTGCATTCTTTCAGTATTTCCTGCTGAAACTTCTCTGTCCTCAAACTCTTTCTCCAGCAAACTTGACTGTATCACACGGCTCTCCGAACTGTCCATCCAATAAGGCAGAGCAGTGTCAAGCAGACCGCAAACAAGACCATGCAAAGATAGAACACCTCTTTTCAAAACTACTCTAAATAATTAATTTTAATTAATTTCCAAAGTCTTTATAATAAACAGCAATTTCAAGCTACAATGTCTTCAAAGAAACTGCAAGCCATTAATCTTTTACAGGGTGAATGAACCCTCAGAGTATGGAAACCCAACTTGACTGTTGCCCATCTGGACATGCAGCAGAAACTGAGGTACGGGATGAAGTGGCCACCATTAAAGAAATTATCAATATCAAAAAATGAAAAGACATGGATAACATAAAAATGATCTTATATAGTGCAATGCATCATTCCACTGTGCAAAATGTGGTAAAACAGATTATAATAAAACAGATTCAGCAAGCTATTATCAATCCACTGGCAACTAGAAAGTGAAAACACCGCACTGACAAATTGAAAGCAATTATATAGGCACTGCTGAAACATCCCTAAGGCAGGGGACAGCAGACTGATATATCTATTATATTATGTATGAATTAGTATTCCATAGTTGTAATTCCACAACTATAGAGCAAGCACACTCTTCAAAATGACATGCCCATAACAAAATTTCCTGAAATGCAGAAAAGATTGTAATTATTACATGCTTTTGGAAGCATAATATTTAATTTATCTTGCACCAGCATGAGAGTGCTACAAGAGAGTTCACTTTTTTATTATTCTTCCATCAATTAGTTCCACGAAAGATATTCCCTGTCTACAAATATGTAAACAAAAAAGACCCCAGAAAATCCCCCAAAAAGCAAGAACAATTAAAAAAAAACATAACAAAAAACCACAAAGAAGGATCAGCTGGAGAAAATAGTCTCTTGACTATGTAAATCTGGTAAAACTTTATTCTAAGGATGATCAAAAGATAAAATTTTACAAAATATCATAAAATCATTGAAGCAGTTTAAACATTCAGTGTTCTAAGCAGTTGACCAAATGCCCAGACTCATTCTCTTAACCAACTAAAAAAATCATTTTAGTCATGACACTTCAATAAAAATTAACACAATTACATTTTATCAGAAACTCATGAAAAACCATAATCTGGAGGCTGAGTCTGCAAAGTGCTGGAAGATATACAAGATTGTTGAAGCACTCAGTAAAGGAAAAAGCTAAAAAACTTTATAACAGATGTGAAGAATGAAGACCAGGAACTCTGAATCAATAATGCACTAATAATCCTACATTCTCATTCCTCCAGAAGGCTCCTACATATTGAAGTGTGAATTACTGCAAACTGTATCTTTCTGGGCCTTGGCATCTGTTTGCCTTTCAGAATGACACAGCAGTGCAGATCAGCAGATCCTAGGATAATAATTCTGCAGTCTACAATAATTTACATGTCAGTGTTGCCTGCAAAACACTGCTATGGAAATAGTTTACATCTCATCCTCTGTTAGTCACATTTATGTCCATTCCCTTTTTGCATGCCCGAAGTCCAACTGTGAATCCTTATCAGCATAAATAACTTTCTCCACCTGAAATATCCAATGTAAATTTCTATCAGTGTAAACCTGTTAACGTACATGGCTGGTTGTTTTGAGGTAATTCTGTATAAACATAGAACAAGAAAAAACTGCTTCCAAACCCTGATACTGAGCTTCTAATGGGTCACGTCCAAGCTTACTTTACAGATATGCCTGAAGACCTGGGTAATTTCCCTACTGTCAAAATAGCAATGCTTTTGCAGAAAAAATAACTAATACTGAATAGAGACTTCTATCCCTATCATAGTCACATTTCTGAAGCTCAAACAAGATACAATGGTTGCAGAGGAGCAATGGCTGCATCAGTACATTATTATCTTTCTAATCTAAATAAAACATTCCAGATTAATAACTGGCACGAAAATGGGAATTAACCTTTGTATCATAGAAAAAAAGCTGTGCTCTGGGATAAATGAAATACAATTCCCATTATTAACTACAGAAAACAAAATGTAAACAGCCTTTATTGTACCTTGTACGGGCCTTTCTCCTTCCTACTGTTTTTCAGACTCTATTAAGACACCAGGGAAAAAGCAAATGCTCATCATGCGTTTCCAACCCTTTCTCCCTACGGCCCATAGATGGCAATGCGCTGCCTCCCAGCTCAGCTGCAGCACTCACTCACACCACCAGTACACTTAACCTCTCTGGCAGCCTAACAACTTCTTAAATCATTAATAATTTAGTGCTAAATGTTTTTTTTCTGATCAACAAGTGTTACTCAACAGCTCCAAACAGGTTTGAAAACAGTGTGCCATTCAGTGAGCATTTAATGAAATTCAGCATAAATTTAACTGCTGAATCATTGTTTCAGGACAACTCAGCCATATAAAGGCATGTTTTATAGATACTGCAGGGAAGATCAACCCACTTTTTACTTCACGAAGGGAATGTTTATATACAAATGTAATAGTTCGCATTTTATCCACATAAACAAAGCTGAGTTAAGCAATAATTCTGAGACAGTCCTGTTACATTACCTATAATTAAGAATGAGGAACATGTGCTTCTTTCCTTGGAACAAAAGGAGTGATCACTCAGAGTTACTGAATACATAGCCACCATGCTGTATGATGAGCTCCTGATTCACCTCGCTTCACCTCTCCCTACTAACTCATCTCCCAAGAATGTTTCCCATAATTCAAAATAACTGCTTAAGCAGTTAAAAATAATTTTAAGAGGACATTTGATGATAAACAGCTAAAAAAAAAATCACTTCAAACCATTATAGTTAACCCTACTTGACCCAAGGAGAGACATTTAAAATTGGCCATGGCCGGCCAAGACTAAAGCCACATCTCTTTCAAATTTGCTGGTTTTCACCAATGCAAATGAAAACTTTACACTACCTGGAAAAGACAACTTCCACAACTCTATGTTGCAGAAGTAGACTCATAAGGGATCACACTGAGAAATTAAATAATATTTTTGATGAAGCTAAAGAATTTTGAGGATTGCAGTGGCACCTATACACATTGGATTGGCCAGCGGGAAAGATATTAGCCATACGGAGAAACAAAAAAAGTAAGTCCTAAAAGAAGGGGTTTTTAATAACACACAAAACAGTTAAACCACTTGGAGTGTAAAGGGCATATTTGTTCAGCACTATTGGGAATAATTTCCATTAAAAACCTGGTTTTGCTATTTGTGAAGTGTTTGCATCAAAAAATCTTTATACCTCACCTTTTTTAATTTAATTTGTCTTCTCACAAATTATAAAACTAAACTAGGTTATAAGCTTAAAAAAATCACTAAGCCAATAATTCCCCTTTAAAGATTAAGGTAGAAAAATGTTTTCCTTACTATCAGAGTGGTATGGCTTCAGTTAGAGGATAGCTATTTCATTAGTTCACACATACTGCAGAGTCCATTGCATCAACAGTTATGCTATTTGCTCAGCAGAACACAAGAAGGAGGACACACGAAAAGGCACCCACCTCCTGGTGCAATTTAGAGGTGTCACATACGGAAATCAGAATGACTGAAGTAAAACAGACACTGGATAATAATACCAGAAAAGCTCTCTTCTTTCATGTCCAACACTCCTTACAACAACAGAACTTGTAAAACAAGATTATTTTGAATCACTGACTATCTTCTCTCTAGTCAGATCTCATTTTGAAGTCTGAATGCTAAAACAGGTTGTGCAAACACTGCAGATCCTTCCTTTTATTAAGGCTGTAATGTCATATTGAAATGAATTGTATTGTATTCTGTGATTTATTATCTGTGAATTCAGTGTCTTCAGAGGCTCCCACATCTTGTCCTATAGTGAGATGTGTCTTTAAAACACAGTTTGATACCTGCAAAAAATTGGGCATCAGTACAAACTGTACCGATCAGTTTGTACATTGAATAGCTAGCTGCACAGCTGGAAGGATCTGTTTGTACTTTTCCTACAAAGAGAGAAGGCCTACAAAACCAGTAAAAAGGGTGATCTAACATGGTGATTTTCCTCAGATTTCTAGCAGAAACAAACACCAAATGTCATCACTGAAACATATGTGAAATCACAATGACCCTGACTGATCTTTTCAGGCAATCTTTTGCCACCAAGCAACTCTGATTGCCAGTATGTAGGAAGCCATACTCGTTGCATTAACAATGCAACACAGAAATAAAACTAATCAATGTAGGAATAAAAGCATGAAAAGGTTGGAAGGCAAAAATGTTACAGAAAATGTCTACTTAATTTTCATGCTGCATGTTTTGCCTATACCGAGGTAGGATATTTTGGCATCCGAGTTTATTTTCAAAATAAATAGGATCATCTTCCAATGCCCCTAACATGAGCCAGGCCTGTTACAGCCTTGTTCCACAGACCCCACTGGTAACTTGCTTTATCAAAATTGTGGGATTACTTTATTGGATATGAAGGAGTGTATCTCATGGAAGGCATATGAATTATCCCACTGTTGGGGGGATATTCAGCTACATATATAGTCAAAGATGAAACTGTCACAATGCATCACTGTTAATTCCACATTAAGAGAAACAATTAAGTTCCTACTGTAGAGCTATTAACTTCTCTAGCCACAACATACAAACAATTAGATACTTTCTAAGTGATCATTATAATGACTGAATGATCATTTTGTATGCGATATTAAATTTACATTCAAGTAAAGGATGCCATGAAAAGCATATAATTAAAATTATTGCTGATACAACTGTCTCAAGATTTAGTAAGATATATACAAGTTCACATCCAGATTCATACCCTTTCCATTCCATTCCCATCCACAATCATGAAATTTTTCCTCGGATTTCATCTCTGCAGGTAAAACCCCTTAGTTCTTATATCTTCAGACATAAATTCAGAAGCAGGGATACTACCTGCCTCTTCCCTGCTTCTGTGAAACAAGCAAGCACACTGACTGACATTAAAATGTCAGAGGAATGCTCAGAAAATAGGTTTTCCATAGCAAGTGAAATTTCGTATTTTAAACCAATCTAAATTATTCCTTTAGAAGCTAATAGCTACAGTGTGGAACATACTTTGTTCACAGATTTATAAAGACAGTACCGTACACAGTTTATAGTAAGTTTAACTATGAAATATGTAAACCTCAGCGATTTGTGGCATTTAGTTTAGATTGCTAATGCTAATTTTACAATTGGGGTGCTCAAAATAATTTAATTAAACTTGAAAAAGAATAAAAATTACTGTGTAATGTTGAGTATCTGTATGGTAAAAATGTATGTAAAATCCCATATAACAAATTGTTTCTTTTGAAAAAAGAACAACACGTAAAAGAGAGATTTTGGAAAAGTTTGTTCCCCAAATAATTACAGTTTTACAAACAGCTATTGCAGTAATTTAGTATTACACATCACTGAAGTCAAACATTGTAAAAACAACCTTAGAGAATCTAGGCTGAGGCACATTCCAGAAACAATTCTCGAGAAAAGATTGACAGTACTGTTAGAAAAGAGAACAACTAATTAAAACAGAGAAAGGGTAATACAGACAAAAAAATGCTTGCAACTATCTAATCTGATATTCTTTGTGTGTTAACTATCAGAACTGCTAATCAAATTTCTGTTAACACTACCAATTAACTGAATCAAAGCCTTTGCAAATCTACTGTTTATTTTTGTGTACCAGTAGGCATCTCTTATCTGCCTGCATACCATGTCTTCCAGATTCTTTTTACCATTTGCTTAGGGCATCAAATGGGTTTAAGCATACAAATTAAATCAGGGCAAAGCCTGAAGCAATTCCTAGTTTACTGCTAAATTATGTAAACCTGTCTTAAGACATAGAAACTCAACACTATAAAAGAAGAATCATTTTCAAGGGGGAAGAAGTCTTTTAAGAGGTGAGCAGGGGTTTAGAAGTAATGGAAATGTAGTCCCCTAGTACACTTCCCCACAAAGGCTCCATCTTCAGTCCAAAGTCATCCTCCTTCAACACATAACCAGACCACAGCACCCTAGTTCTTGTACTGGAAGTTCTGGGATAGCAGTGCAATCCTATCTGACTCAGGATGGTCAGTCAACAACAACTGAATATTCTTTCCTCTGTGGAATGATAAAACCAGAAAAATTTGAAGACTTCACTGGAAAACCCATCTGAGGATTGGAATATGGAATACAGCACTGTAAGGAGAGGGGGGAAAAAGCAGGGAAAAATAAATCAATATGCTTTTTCAAAGGCAAATTTCTCTTGTAAATACACCACTGCCAGTACTAGCAATTTTCTAGGAGCATGTGCATAAATTTAGGGTATTTGTTATTAAACAATAATGTCAAAACTTGATTGCTCTCCATTAAGTTTTGTATGAATGCTCACCTATCTACTATTTTCAGAAGGGTACACAAAAAACCCAGGAGGAACTTAAAGGCTCATGATAGGCTCTCAGACCTAAAATAATTGCAATCTATTATTCCTTCTTCCAAGAAGCAGTTATAGACATTTGCCATTGTAGAAAGGCACTAAAAAGATCAGAACTAGACACAAAGGTTGATTTACGAGACACAGGATGGTTGCTTGTTCTTTAGTTATTCTAGGCTTTCCTGTAGTCAATTAAAAGAAAGTTACTTTCGTTACCTTGGGACTAGATGAGGATCTCATTCTAAAACTGCCTGCCTATTTCTTTTCTCTCTAAGGCAAGAATCTCTTTAGAGCAAGTCTAAAGCTGGGATATAGAACTCCATATCCCAAATGCACAGAATACCATCCACAGTATATGAATGCCACCTACATTCTGGCTAAGAGAATGGAGGAAATACCGAACACCTGGGTTCAGTATTTCTGACCTCCTTCTTCACAAGAGACTGGGCTTAGCAAAACCACCTAAAGACAGCTTAAACACTGTACATTGTAGACTTTAAAAGTCCTAATTTAGCACATGTTTTCAAAAATATATTTAGTGTCCAGTAAACAAAACCACCCATCCATTTCCAAAATTACCTTGTCTATTTACTTCATTCTGAAGCAGCTCTTCCATTGCCTCTTCTTCAGCAATATCTAATGGAGTGTCTCCTTCACTATTTACAGCTCCTACATGTGCTCCTTGACTAATTAAATACCTGCCAATAGACAAAGAAATAAAACCTGTAAATAACACAGTAAAGCTGATGCAAAAAAACATTAGCAGCCACTAGGATATCATATGCACACATATAATTAACAGAAACAATTACACTAGGTGTAAGTAAAAACCCTTGTAACAGTCTGCAACTTCTGAATACCGCTATGTCTTTTCAACATAATACTCATTAATACCAACAGTGCTCTGGTCTTGAGTTTGTCTCCTGACATGTTTAACACATACCTGGAAGAACTGAAATGAAAAAATGGCTAGACAACGAACAAAAGTGAACATAAGATAAACAGGGGTGGAACCACTTATTCCCATGACCTCCTCTTACAAAGCCACTTTTCCTAGAACTCATAAATTCAGTGGCACATAAGGCTTCTATACTTTGTGAGAATGATGACTCCTGATCTCTTAGGCAGCTTCATGAAGTTAATAAAAACAGAACCACCTCTGCTCCTAAATATTTGTAAGGCTTTTGGCGGGGAAGGAGGCAAGGGCAAGAAAGGAAGCAGTACTTTACACATTCCAACCCCACTATATGTTTTCTTATTTCATGTGCTACTGTCTCAGGAGTCAACAATCCAAAATTCTCAATTTCCAGTTAAGTCAAATGGATCAAACCAACAATATCACACAAGGATCATATTATTTAATTGTACTAAACCATAGGTCTATGAAGTTATTGAGAACGTATAGCTTAATGAACAATTAAAACAATACAGATCAGTCTTGCAAATTTAATATTTCCCCTTCCCTAACATTCAATACTTCACACTATTACAGGAGTCAACACAAGCAAAAAATGGCAAACACACCGCCTTGCTTTCAGAGCTTAATTTACATTTTCCATATATTTGAGAAAAAAACACCCAGAAAATACTGACGAATTAGTCCTCAATTTAGTAACAGTTGTAGGAAACGAAGAGTGCTTTTTTACCTTCACTATTACAGAATGCCAGATTATGCAGGAGACAATCACAAAATTAATCCAACACTAATACAAATAACTTGAAGTACTTTATTGCTGCTTAACTTTTGCTAATTAATTATGATCCTAGATCTGGAATCAGTTATATTTTCCTTATCTTTATTCAATAACTCAGAATCAAGTACTCTTGTATAGATCACCTTTTCACTGTATGACTTATATAGTACAAGTGATTAAACCTCTGTAATTATGACAAGCAGAGGTAAGAACAAACAGATTACAAAATAAAAATTAATTCCTGGAAGTGTAACTATCTCCTGAGATATGTATCATCAGTTGCCACCAACAACTTTGATGCTGGTATGTTGTGCTGGTTTTATACTGTTCCTCTTAAAAGAGTGCTGTCCTCTAACTCTTACCCCTCTCCAGTTAAAAGATTTAACTTGTGTGACAATGAAAAATTAATACAGTGTAAGAACAATTCTCAACAAAACCAGCTGTATTATTTTAACAGTGAAACAGCCCTCTTGGTAATTGCTATGCAAGTGTCTGCTAAACAGGCAAAAACAGCAGTAGGGAAACCAACTTTCTTACAAGGTCAAAACAAAGTCAACCACTGAAAAAATACCTTCATAAAAAAATCCGAGTGAATACTCATATTCTTTCAACATGCATGTTCTAACATAGACAGGAAAAAAGGTGATGTTTACAAAACCTGATTTTTACCTGCTTCCTCATAATACCCCAAGCAGAAAATTAAACTACTTTTGTAAGGAAAACACATATCTCATTGAAGCAGTTGTATTTGTTCAACTGGGTCAATAATGTATAGACATGCTACAAGAAAGAATAAGTAAGAAAATGCAGGGAAAGTGTAGTGCTAGTGTAGCATTTTGGAAAGTTATTATTTCTATACATGGACAGCTTCATGATCCACTGATTCTTTAAAGGAGACTCCAAAAATAAAGCTGCTTACAGATCAACATCAGATCAGCACAGCTAGGGAGATTAGTAGGGCTGGAAAAGTAGAGTTATCTGATTTTCCTTTTGCAAGCGCTTACAGGGCTTTGGTTTTCCTAGGTCAGCAAAGGAAGGATGGGTGAACTTGCCCCAAATCCACAGGATTTAAAGAGATGGAAGAAGCAGAACAAAGATGAAAGGCAGCACACTACTTGCCAAAGAAGTGGAGAATGGTCCTTTACCAACCTCCCTTCAGCCACTCCAACTAGGCCTCTCCTCTGCTATTCCTCTCAAAACATTAATAGTGATCCCCTCAATTAAATTAAGTGAAAGAGCATTACTCACTATAAACCAAAATATTCAAAGTCGACCTATTTTAATGACACCTTTGAAGCCTGGTAATGAATTTTTTTTCTGTTTCCCATATAATTCAGATTACTCCATCCTGTAAAAGTATTCCCATTTCTTTAGCTTTATTTACAGTAAGACTAGTTTCAACAAAGCAGTGACAGGGTTCAGATAGTCCACCTGGTATGCACAGAATAGGAGCTTTTATCAGTGCTACCAAAGGAAAGGAGAGCAATCATTGCAGATGTACACATAACTTGGTTCTGCATCACATACAGAAAGGGAACAGATTTGGTAAACATGAGCAAATGAATGATGCCCTGAGTCTGCAATGCATAACTGAGCAGAAGCCAGTACCAGAATAATCCTAGAAATCAGAAGATTCTGTTGTTCATGTAAAAAAACTATTTTTGAATTAATTGTATTTCAATATAAATGTTAATTATAACTTATAGTATGACTTCAAGTATGGATGTATTTGACATTTTAGTTATTCTGATACCATATACCAAAATCTTCAAATGCAACAGGGTACTATTGTGTGTAAGTATGTATGCATATTTTAAAAGTCTTCCGTGGTTTGGGAAAAAAGCAACCTACACAATGAATTGCTTGTATTTTACATTTTTAAGTAGGTGTTAACTTCATCTTGAAATTTTGTCTTTCTAAAGCAAGGAAACATAACTTCCTCAGTGATATTTGATACAACTACACGTATGCAATGAAAAGGAAATTGAAGAATCATGCCTTTTGATGCCACATCTGGAAAAAAGTGCTTTTTGCAAACTTGGATGCAGTGAAAAAGTAAAAACATTTGGGATTTCCACTATCACCTACTAATTCTGTTGGTATAGCACTTATACTTGTATCTTTTGAAATTCACTTGTTGAAAAATAGTTATGTTCAACAGACAGTTACAGAAGGAAAACTCAGAAAATCCAGTGATAATTTATATAATACACTGGTAGGTGGTCCTTCTAAATCTAAACAGATGAGAATGAAACAGTAACCTGATTCATATCATGCCCTTTTTTGGAGCTAAAGCTTTCAGGTGTTAACATTGAAGCTAAAGGTACCACTTTTAGACAAACCTGTGGTCTAAGTATAGAGAACTGCTACTATCCCAGAAATGCTAGGAAAGAAAAAAGTAGGAAAAGAAAACAAAATCATTCCTGATACTTTTGTCCTGATATTTCCATGACAAGCATTATACTGTCTTGGTAAGACCGGGAGAACAAGTTTGCTTTGCAATACCGTTGATTTATAAAGGCAAAAATACTTCTAGTGGAATTTTTTCTTTTAGTGAAAGATCTGCTGTATATTCCTCAACAGCTACTGAGAACTGAAATAAATAACCTGGGGGAAAAAACAAAACATTGACTTTCTAGAATTACTATGGAACCCAGATTCTTTTCCATTCTTTAACGAAAAATGTTTCAATACCATTCATAAAGTGTTGGAATCTCAGTATATCTGAGAGAATAAATAACAATCCTCTGAGATTAGTGGAAAAAAGCCAAACAGTCCATACCAAAACCAACCTCAGGAACTGGAAGTTAAGAATTTCAACTAGCAACGTGGCCTACATTCTCAATTTAAAAAAACCCCCTCCAAATCTACAAACCCCCCTTACAGATGAATTTTGTGTGTGTGTATGCCTATTAAGAAAATGCATATACAGACACAAAGCAAACAGAGAGGGAAATACCTCTCTCTGAAGACACTTTATATACAAAGCTGAGTTTTATCTGTGAATTTAGAATTTAATAATCTGAAGGATGCTCAAACTTGAATTTACTAAAATTTGTCAGCTGCAGACAAATACGGTGGAGATAACATTTTCATATTATTTATCTCAGCACCATAAAGAGGCACATATGTTTACATTTGAACCTTGGCCCAGATCACAATATCTGGAGACAAGTTTGCAAAGTCATTTGGGACATAATTAACTCCAAGTACTTGCTGAACCTGAAGGTTGCCAGAAGGGTGGCAAGCACAGGAAAGGGCAGAAGTGGCCGCTGATTGATTCAGTTCATTACAAACTGCCTACTGATGTCAGTGGAGACTCACTAGTGCAGATAAGAGGCCTCTTCAGACTGATCAGAAGACTGGACAGCAGTCCCTGACTCTCAAAATGCAAGAGGGACCCTTCTGAAAAAATGTATATACATTTAAAATAAGCATGTTCAGTGTGGCCTTCCCAGTAAACATGGGCCTAATTGCTAGTGGGGGGTACCAACCAACAAGTACAACTGATCTGCCAAGAACTTTTAACTAATTACCCACTTCAGTTAAACCCAGCTGGTTTTGAAAAAACCCCATAGATGGTGGAGTTCAAATTAATTCCCTGAATCTCTTTAGTGAATGATAATAGGGAGCCAGAGACAGAAAAAGTAACACTGTGTTCATGCAGCTTTGTAAGCCCTCTTTTGAAGAAACAATGAAAAAAATTTGCCCCCACAGTCCACAGGATGTAAAAACAAACTAAAAACTCTGACAACTTTGGAATATGAATTTTAATTGCCTTTTTTTTAAAAATGCCTTTCACAGAATTGTTTCACTGTTTATTTTTCAAAATATAAAGTATCAACAGATTTTTAAAAGTACAACTTTGTAAATCATTCAAATTACTGATAAAAATACATATATACTATACCTGGCCAAACAAACTTCAAGAGACATTTAACAAATAAACAAAACTAAATTTTAACACTTCTATTTCCTTTTTTAAAAAATTGAAGTACAATAAAACTGTAAACCTGATCCTTTTCAGACCGTCTATTGGTTTAAGTGTCTGTGAACATTACCTAAATACTTTCTAACTGTAGAAGAGTTTCACTTCCAATCTGAATTCCTAACAATGTTGTTTTTAACTCAGACAGAAGCAGAAATGCTACATCAAGCTCATGCTACTTTGTCCTTCTCAAATGTGGTTTTGTTTCAGGTCTAGTTTGTTGGTTCGAGGTGTTTTGTTTGATTGGGTTTTTTTTGGTTTGTTTTTTTTAACCTGCACTAAAACAACACTTAAAAGGCAGGCAAGCAAAGGTATACCTATCTGCATATACACTATATTGAGAGACAGAATTATACTTTCTACGTGATTCTTGGACTATTAAGATGTACTTCTCAAAAAGATATTGAACAAAGGCCTAGCCTTTTTATTTTTCTTGAATGTCTTAAATAATACAAACCTGAAGCAAATCCAGTAGCATTAGAATAACATTTTGCTAAATTCTGTTGTGGTACACAGTACTCATATGCCTTGTGTCAGTGGGCAAGTCTCAAGAAAAATGTGCAGTTGGCTAAATAGGAATGAACAGCCCATGTCCAGCCTCACCTCAAACTCTCTCTCATTCACTTGCACAACTGATACACTTGCTTTTAAACACATAATTCAAACCCCATATAAACTTAATGATAAAAAGCCAGAGCTTCACTGTTTTGACAATGTATGTAGTAACCTCTGCAAGCATTTGGTGGAGAGTGATAAAGTGTGTGCTACACAGGGACAGTGGCTGGCAGGTCTCACAAGGTGTGAAAGAGACCCCGGTCTGTACACTGGGGAATCTCCTCACCCCCTTTAGAGAAAACTGACAGAGCATTTCCCTTGACCTCCTTTCTCCACAGCTGAAACACTCCTGCAGTTGTCTTTTCTCCTGAATTTATGATTTACAGCAGAAAATGAAGGTTCCACATTCAGTACTGGAACCAAAACTGTGGAAATTCAGTTGGGCCAAGAATCCTTTCTTCTGCATGATTTTATGACCAAGGTAGAACAAATCAAATGACTTGAAAAACAATTAAGTCAAACGCATAGGTTGTCTTATTCAGGCACTCTGCAAAATGTCATCCCACACTGTCAGTCGCTGCTGTGCCTCAACCTGCTGCCTCTGAACATTTATAACTGAATAGAGACTGACATAGGAAGACAGGCTTCTGTGATGACTTTTAAATTAAAATCAAATCATGACAACATTCAGGCACTTTTAAGGTTATCCTACTTTGCAAAACCCAGAAGATTTTCACATATCTTTCATGGAAAAAAAAATGCTGCAGCACTTTCTAAATAGAAATGCTCCCACTATGAGTGATATCAAGCTCGCAGCTATGCAAAACACCAAGTTAAATCAGACTAATTAGGATTATTTGGCATAACTAGACAATTTATCCTGAAATACATGAGTGATGATTTTAAGACAGCTGATAACAGCAAGAGACATGAGGTAAATTTATGATTTCCTCTTGCAGAACACAAACCCCGAGAATTTCAAGTAGCTACAGAAGTTTAAAAAAGTAACAAAGAGTAGCTGAGAAACAAATGGCCAAAAGATTTTAAGCAAATGGGAAGGGACATTTATTTTCAATTTTCATCAGTATAATGCAAATTTCAGTATAGTCCTTTTAAGTAATTAACCAGTTTACAAAGACTTTTTTAAGACCTTCAATATGCAATAGCTCTTCCAGACAGCATCAAGTCCAGCTTCTGATTCTCTCTCATGGAGCTGTTATGAAAGGCATTTGCTTCAAAATTGCCAAATACTCCCAAAGCTATCAAAGTAGTAAAAAAGCAAAAAATATCTTCCTATGTAAACAGCACTTTCTATCAATTTTAAATACTGTACCTGTCATATTGATGACATACAAACACATCACTAAGGCCAGCACACAGCGAGTTGTACCTAGCCTCCACATCAACTTCTATGCCCATGGAAGCATCAGAACTGTCTTCCTTCTTGCTATGCAGGAGCATAAAAGAAACCATGCAGATAACACTATCTGGTTAGTCTTAGTCCTCCTGTGTTCCAAGAAACCTCTGAAAAAAGCCAGCAATAAGCTCTAGAAATATTTGTATGTAGGTGGCCACCTAAACATGAGTGATGCAAAGATGGAACAGGAAAAATTCCCACTTGCAGCAGCTGAAAAGCAACTAAGCCTTCATATTCTGCCATATCCATATAGAGGAAAGACATATGAGACAAGGCAGAGTAATGTGTAGGTGAAAGTAAACAGTAAGCGGGAAACATACGGTATAAACATATTTAAAAAAAAAAAAAGTGAAGCCAGGTAATGCCAGGATAAATATAGAGTGAAAACTTCAGCAGGAATGAAATAAAGCAAAACAAAAAGTATTTTTAAAGTGCATATCAAATGTTAACTTCCCTTTGCAAACAAGTGTTCTCTCTCCTTTACCTCGAAGTTTGCACCCTATTGTGCAAAAATGAAGGCTGAGTTTGAAAAATATCTTGTTGCAGCTGCAGAGTGCATACAGTAACTCCAGCTCAGAACACTCTCTGTGCTTGGAGCACTTGGCTTTAAATTACACTGGTTGAAGAGGTAACAGCAGCATGGAAGCAGAAAAGAAGAAGAAAGAAGGAAAAACATGCTGCTGCCCACTCTCCTCAGCTAATTCTTCATGAACAAGAGCTGACTGCACCAGTAGCACACCATCCCTCCTGCCTTGTGCCAAAAGCAGCATTGTTGTATTTGGGTACAGTAGCACCACAAATAATGACTTGCAACTGTTGATTCCTATTTCAGCAGGAAGTTATGAGTATGGACTTAACAAGCTTATTTTTCCCCAACAGGCACTTTCTGACATTTGTATCAGAAAATTTAAACCAAGATCAATTCTTTTATTGTGCTAAACAGATACTAGTGTAATACATAACTACTGCATCACAGAGCTTACCTTCTTTGTAATTATATTACACAATAATATAGTGAGCATATCTCTCTACGAAGCAACATTACTACCACAGTTCAGCTTTTAGTATCATTTAGTAGTACTGAACTTGGTCCAACTCCTAGTTAGAATCTGCAATCTGCACTTCATAGCAGTTGTTATGTGTTGAGTCCACTTGGATTTTCCCTGAAAACACGTTTCTCCCAAAAGAAACTTCTACTCTTTATTCAAATTTGACAAGCAGCACCGCATCTGTAATAAAGAGGTTTCAAATAATTCCTTTTTCATACTTTTTTCCTGTCATATCTGCTGTTTATAGAAAAATCCCATATTTCTGTGGTTTAGTATCTGAATCATATCCAAACAACTCACTCTCCTCAATGCACAGCAGCCCTGTATGTCTAGAGATACCACATTATATTGACATGCATTTCAGAAGAATTCAAACAGCTTTTATCCTGCCTCAGTCATGGATAATACTAGAAACACACACGCAGATTAGGATCATTTGCAATGAAATGATGTGTTTTAGGATATCCAACAAAAGACATGGCTTTAAGAAAGGATAAGTAGGTCATAAATTGCTTTAGTGTCATTAGAAAGTCTACCGTATGTGCCAGAATCGGGTCAAATTCACAACAGAGAAAACCACTCAAGTGACAGCTGAAAGAAAATAAAAACCGAGATGCATAGAAGTGACAATCTATACCACGTCCTTGTTTACTCCTGGAAAATAGTATTCAAAACCTATTTTGCCGTGAATTAAATTATTCTTACATCAGATAACCGAATAAATATTGTATTCAATAGTCAAAGGCACTAACAGTTCCACAGATTTCAGCCTAAGAAGAATCACCACCTCTCAAATATCAATTTTGAATGAGTTGATGAGGCCCTCACACGTGACAATATGCCATACTCACCAAGTATTTGTGCAACTCAAAATTTGCTCATGTATCTAGAGCTGCTCTCTCATGTTCCAGTCATGCCTAGAAAACAGGAGCTTATTGGTGGCAATGGGCAGTTACAAGCCCTCAGCCAGGAAGGAACTGAGTGTTACCTTTCCTGGGAGTCTATCTGAGCTCCCAGATTTCCATACCTATCACTCTTCTCTATGTCTTTTCTTCTGTATGTATCACATTCAACTTCAGAATTCAGAGGTAATGAATCTACTCTAAATTCTTCTCTGGATACCAATAAAACCAATGTTTTGTGATAAACAAGTAAGTTCTTTCCTATGCACATCACTTCTTCAAGCAGGATAGTTTTTTTAGACATGAGCTGCACTTTCAAATTCTTTTTCAGTCAAAAATTACAGTGTCCTGAGTTTTACACTGGGCATCAATCCCTTGACTTTTCATTAGATCCACTGAATTGCTAAATCATATTAGAAGAAAAAAGATACTTTCCATATGACCTGGAGAAAAATATCTCTGAACTTAAATTCTAGTACATTTACCCTTAGAGGAACAGAAACACAATATACTTACTAAAAAATATTTAGGGTCACAAGTAGAGATGCACACAGTAATACAATCTGAAAGAAGGCAGCTATAGAGCACACGTCTTTGTGCATTCTAGAGTGACCAGCTCTTCTGGACTCAGCTGAACAAACACGTATCAAATTTGTTAGGTTCTGTAGTTTTCTCTAACCCATCAACCATACCTTACTGTATCTTACTCTGTCAGCTGGGTTTTATCCACACATCAGATCACAGCTGCACAGTAGAAAAGATTAAAGTCTAGCACATAATGGCATGATTTTAAAAAGGGAATTTCACCATCAACCTTAACAACTTTATTAGCATTTCATTATTCTTAGGACATCCATATATGCAGCAAAAACCTGCTGGCAACACTACAGAGCCCCAGTACATCTTCATAAAAGAAAATGCCAACTGATACTAGCTCAGTGATCTCCAAGTTTCCCCATTATTTTATCTAACAGAATTTATCTTTATCCTTAGAGATAACTCATACAAGTTTGGAGAAGGAGGAACTTTTATTTTGCTGATAAAGAAAAAGCATCACACTTTTGATTGGGTGGGAGGGGACATTACATGGATGACTACCATACTGCCATATTTTCCCTCCCATTGATGTTTCTTCCCAATCTCCTCTTCCAGAAAGAAGGCAAAAAATGGAAATTAATTAACTCAATCTTCCAAAGCCTGCAGTGACCTTTGCACAGCTCTCAAAACAAACACTGCATCTCTACCAGTACCCACTTGTAAGAGTCTGTCATTCTTCTAGAAGAGCTGTTTTTCCTTGGCTGGGAATAAATCTTCTTTCCCTGCTTTTATTTTGTCACATGGCTCGTTTTATAACATATCCTTCTGAAGTCCTCTTCCCATTTTCTGAGTAGGTTGTATGAAGTGTCATCTTTGGTTCCTTTTCCTTTTAATTCTACTCCTCCAGTTAACATATCCTAGAGTCATTTAAAGAAACGTCCTGAATCCTGACAAAAACATTCATTCACCTTGTAGCCTCTCTACCAGACTGAATCCCATACTAGTTCATGTAATTGGTTTGCATGTGGTTTACATCAAACCATGAACTTCACCCTGTCATTCACAAATCCAAATTTCTGATTATCCTCCGAAGATGCATTTCTGAATGTATCACTAATAATCTTGCTTCATAGTTAAAACCATAACTGGGAACAAGGCTGAAGGAGAGAGAAGCCATCCCTGGCATTATTATAGGTCTGCTCTGCCTAAATAATGTTTTGCTCTTTAGGATTAAAATAGGTTACCACACATGAGTTTATATTAAAAACCCCTACTGAGTAAGAAACAGCTTCAGATGATCAAGTTATTAAAACTCTGAGAGAAATTAATTAAAACCAACTGCTTTTAAAAATATTTTCTGACACCAACACCCTCAGATATCATGAAAGAACACTCAACCATACCAACTGGCTCAGGTTTCTGAAGTGGGAGATGAAACATGGGACTCCACCACTGCACAGGCAGCTCTACACAGCCAGGCTTCTGGTCAGAAGTACAAGGTATGTCTGAAAAGCAGCTCAGACATTTCTTTTCACATGCATACCTATGCCAACTGCTGCTGTCAAGCAGGTCAGCTCACTTATCCAAAAAAGAATAAACTCTCAGAAGACTAGTCTTATGCTAATAATTCCCACACTCTGTGATCATTAGATAATGCAAGAGAGGAGACAAGATCCTGTGGAAGGGGGGAAAACCAAGGACAGAGGGAACTACTGCCTGTTTCTGCAGTAGTCTCAGGTTAGATCACATTAAGCGTATTGTGGAACTGCAGTGAATTCTCTTTACCAGCTGTTCCCAGAAGAGCACAGGCAGGAATCACTACCAGCCAGGACCCACAGCAGTTCCCACAAGGCAATTAGAGCAGTAAGCAAACCACCCTATCGTTGAACATCTAGGTATTCAACTGCAGGTTTGCAGGACTGTCTCTTAATCCTCTAGATATCAGACAGGGATCACTCATTTAGTCTTAATGGACTGTTACTAAAATAGGGACATCCTGGGACAATGGTTTGCCAAGGCTTCAGAAAACTAGTTTGGCTGGGTTCACTTTCAGGTGTCTGGAGTCTGGAAGAACAGATGGTCATCACCAGCAAGCCAGTGGTTACACACAAGCCTTTTAAAGTCTGCTTTAAATATTAGGGGAAGGAGGGGATACAACATGGGAAACTGCAGGCAAGAAGGAAAGTGGGTGAGATGGGTTTTAGAGCAGCAGAGTTGGTCAAGCTGCTATTCTCTTCCTAAATAAACTGACTGAGTAGGCTCTGAACTTCCTAAGATTTTGTCTTTCTGACTGTAAGCATATGCATCACCTCTTAAAGTCTCTAAAATACAGAAGGTGTATTTTGAAACTGTGCTAAGTCTTAGGGTCTGTACGTGTAACTGTGGATCAAATATGCCTCTCAAACACACAGGTTTAGTCCAGGTATCCATTTAATAATTAGCTTGTCTTCAGAAATTAGATCTTCAAGAAGAATAAAAATGAAGCAAATACATGCTACTTTTTCTGTAATACCTTTCTAGGCTCCGTCTACTTTCATGAATTTTCTGAACCAGATCCCATTTCTATGTATGTATGCTGCATTTGTATTTTTTTATATATCCACTCTCCATGGATTTGTCAACCCTTGAACCCATGATGAATTTTAGTATCTAAGCAACATTTGGCAAACTGTTGTAATACCTACTACATGAAGGTATTCTTCCCTCAGCAGACATCTCTCTCCCCCTTCAGTTTTTGGGTGTTTGTTTTTTTTTTTCCACAAAAGTGTAACTGCCACTGACTTCTCTGTTGGTTTTGAAACACTTTTCTTACACTTGCTGGAATATGTACCTTCTTCAGGGTAAAATGAAAAAGTATTCATATTTAAGTAGTATAACTGCACAGTAGCCTCTAAATAGTTGCCAACAAGGTTCAAACTACATCAAATACACACTCACAACTAGGCATCCTACAGGAAAATAAATTTTTAACACAAACTTTAATTCTTGACCAGAAGGGAAATTACTGTCATTTCAGATTTATTTTAAATTAATCTGATGCAATACAAAGCAGAGAGAAATAAAAAGGAAGCATTTTAAAATTGTTTTCTAAATGCCACTTGGCACTATTTTTTCCTCCTCAATTACATTTTTTGCATTCTATAAAGGAATTTGTCTGTTCCCTAGTACTGAAATAATATACATGCTTTTAAATTGTAGAAGAGATCTATCAGATAAAATAATTTATTATACACAAAAAATAGTTTTACACGAGTCTCACAAAGGTAAATTTAAGGGTCCTACCCATTAAGTACCATCTTAAAGAATGCACGCAAAATTTCTGTTCAAGTCCTCCTGCATTAGTTTCTTTCCACATAACTAAAATCTTACAAATCACTTGATGCTGACTTTTTAGTACATATTAGCACACTAGAGAAAAAAAGGCTCCTATGTTTAAAGCTTTCTGTATACAAAAAATGGAGAATAGAAAAAGACAACATGCTATACAAAATCCACCTGTGTTGGCAATTTTGAAGAACTTTAGTTTAAAATATGTTTACATTACAATTACTTGTAAGACAATTCACATAATCATAAACTAGATGAACAGTAATGTAAGTAGGAAATTCTAAAATTAAAAGCATTCCAAGATTTTCCAGGAAGCTGAAACACTCCCAGCACTCAGAGATATCAGAAACTACAGAAACAACAGGAGCAGTTGCCCTCCACACCAGAGTTTTTTGCTTTTACATCACAACTCCCCATATGCAACCAGCTGACACTTTGTTTCACACTATCCTATGTTCTTTAGCTGTATATTTCACTTGAAGTGGCCTTCTAGAAGACAAACATTTCTTAATCTGAAAGATGCATTTTTTCAGAAGTACACATCCGGTACTTCTCATAGACCTCCAGCACATGAGCACCCTCACTCAGGAACACCTGAGTAAGCAGTAGGTACTACTTAAGAAAACTGTGTACCTTACAGGACATATGCATACATTAGAGCAGCCTTCCTGTACCTAAAAGGGCCTACATGAGAGATGAGAAAGTGACTTTTTTACAAAGGCACGTAGTGATAGGGCAAGGGGGAATGGCTTCAAACCAAAATAGGACCAGTTTAGATTAGATGCTAAGAAGAAATTCCTCACTGTGAGTGACATGTACAGGACAACCAGGGGATCAGGCCCAGACAGCATGGGTTTAGGAAAGGCAGGTCCTGCTTGACCAATCTGACCTCCTTTTATGAACAGGATGACCCACCTAGTGGATGACAAAGGCTGTGATGTAGTCTATCCAGACTTCAGTGGTTTCCCACAGCATTCTCCTGGAGAAACTGACAGCTCACAGATTGGACTCTCTCATCACTTTTCACTGGGCAAAATACAGGCTGGATGACCAGGCTGAGAGAGTGATGGTGAGATGGAGTTACATTCAGCTGGTGGCTGGTGTTCCCCAAGGTTCAATATTGGGGCCAGTCCTGTTTAATATTAATCTTAATCAATGATCTGGACAAGGGGGTTGAGTGCACCCTCAGTTAAGTTCACAGATGACACTAAGTTGGGCAGGAGTGTTGGTCTTCTGGAAGGTCGGAAGGCACTGCAGAGGGATCTGGACAGGCTGGATCAATGGGCTGAGGACAACTGTATGAGGTGCAACAAGGTGAAATGCCAGGTCCTGCATTTGGGTCACAACAACCCCAGGCAGCACTACAGGCCTGGGGAAAAGTGACTGGAAAGTGGCCCAGCAGAAAAGGAGCTCAGGGTGCGGGTCATCAGCCAGCTGAACACGAGCCCAGCTGAGCAGTGTGCCCAGGAGGCCAAGAAGGCCAATGGCATCCTGGCCTGTGTCAGAAATAGCGTGGCCAGCAGGACCAGGGCAGTGATTGTAACCCTGTCCTCAGCACTGGTGAGGCCACATCTCAAGTCCTGTGTCCAGTTCTGGGCCCTTCACTACAAGAAAGACACCGAGGTGCTGGAGTGTGTCCAGAGAAGGCAACAAAACTGGTGAAGGGTCTGGAGCACAAGTGCTGTGAGGAGCGGCTGCGGGAGATGGGGTTGTTTAGCCCGGAGAAGAGGAGGTTCAGGGGAGACCTTATTGCTCTCTACAACTACCTGAAAGGAGGTTGTAACCAGGTGGGGATTGGCCTCTTCTCCTAGGCAACAAGGGACAGGGAAAGAGGCAACGGCCTCAAGCTGCACCTGCAGAGGTTCAGGTTGGCCATCAGGAAGAATTTCCTCACTGAACGGGTGGTGAAGCATTGGAACAGGCTATCCAGGGAGGTGGTGGAGTCACCATTGCTGGAAGTGTTCAAGAAATGACCGGATGTATCACTTGTTGGTGTGGTTTAATTGATATGGTGGTGTTCAGTCAAAGGTTGGGCTTGATGATCTTGGATCTTTTCCAGCTTAAATAATTCTATGGTGAAACACTGGAACAGGTTGTCCAGAGAAGTTGTGGATGCTGCACTCCTAGAATTGTTCAAGGCCAAGTTGAATGGAGCTCTGAAAAACCTGATGTAGTTATAGATGTCCCTGCTCATTGCAGGTGGGTTGGACTAGATGACCCTTGAAAGGTCCCTTCCAACTCAAACTATTCTATAATTCTAAGACTCTAAACATACAAATGTGTTTTGTAACAGAAAATATCCTCATCTCCTAGCTCAGTTGCTTTCTTAGACATAATTTTAGATTTTGGGACATGCAAACTTGAAATCATAAAGTATGCTATAATGTAATATTTTTCTTAAGAACTGTAAAAATAAAAGCATTGTAAACAAATTCTATATATTAACTAATTTTGCATATTTGGAGGATTTAAAAGATTCTGCTGTTTCAAGAGAAATTCCAGCTATGTCCATCTGAAGGAAGCCCTAAGAAGACTTAAGATGGCAGTAGAGGAAACAGAGCCTCCAATTTGAGAAGCTCTACGAAGTTGTGCAACAGGCGGTTCCACAGGAGGATGAGAAAGGGAATCACAGGCCAGACTCTCCCCAGCCCTTAATTTACAAAGCTGGGAAACACCAGAACTCATTCCCTGACTCTCTTCTTTCTTGGACAAAAATAGGAAAAGAACAGAAAAAAATGCTAGTCTAAATCATAAAGAACTGAAAGAAGAGAAGCTATTAGCTGTAATGTTTTCAGAACTATGTACATAAGCTCCATAATTTACCTAAATCAAAAGCTCCTTTCACCTTCCCCCAGGTTTGCTTCAGCTGCAAATTATGCTTTGTAGAATTCAGTTTTGTACATTATTTGAAGCTGAACTCCTGAAGAAGCGATTTAAAGAAAATCTAAACTCTATGGGCCTCATCAGATATAAATATTGCTCCCTCCAAGTCAAATTACTCTTCTCAGCGGTATATGGAGATTTGCTTCAACAGCTTATCTTCAAAATTCCATGCACCTTGAAAACATTGCTCTTCCAACAGCTTAGATGTCCCACATGATCATACCCCAATAACCTCATTTCTCTAAAGGCTATCTATAGAAAATGTGCACACAGGTTCTGTTCCAATCTGAGATAAAAAAAGATGATAGATTTCAGATAGTCACATCAATAGTAAAAAACTGTCTTGTGGACATGGGACATTGCTGTCTCTTTCCTGAACATGTGCCTAATTTAGGCTGCAATGACAAATCAGGAGCATTTACTCAACTTTTTCCTATTGTGGAAAAAGGGCAGGTGTTTTACTTTCACTAGACCGAAGAAAGGCTTATGTTATCTCAGTTTGAAGGGAAATTCTTGTCATAGTATAGCCAAAAGTAAACACTTCCAGTATGCATGCAAGGGGGATTACAGTATCAAACATCTGCATAGCACAGAAATGCAGATTACAGAAGTTGTGGTCACACAGTACCCCTGTTTTACCAAGGATATACTATGAATAACCAAAAAAAACCCCCAAAACAAAACCAACCAAACAAAACAAAAACATCAAAACAAACAAACAAAATCCAGTGGAAAATTATATACAAGAGTCCCCAGAATTTTTCATTTCCCTTTGGACTGAGGCAATTAAAACTCTCAAACTCACAGAACAAACTCACCATTTCCATTCTTTGCCACTGTAACTAGTACATAATTACATGAGAAAACACTGCTTTACATTTTATCCAAATCTTACACTGGATCAGCCATCACAGTGAATTTAGCATAAATAATGAAGCATGTATTTACCCAAACAGTTGCTTAACTGCAGCAACAGCATGCTGAACAACGTATACCACACATTTTCTCAAATCAGTCATTATTTCAGGTTCAGACAACTTCTGGAAAAATCTGGTTTTAGCCTATCTTCAGTGGCCCTCAACAGACTTCAACAATAACAAAACCACTCCTGGAATTCAGTAGTCAGTAAGTTTTGTAAGTCAGTAATACCATAACAGGCATCTAACTTCAACTCTAAGATTTTGCTCCACAGCCAAAATAACCAGCAAAAGTCACTGTTCTAGACTATAGCTGACAAACAAATGTTTTAAGACTGCAAATACAATTGTAAAACTTATCTCCTACACATGGACTTATCCTGAGATAATGTTTCAGACTACTGATAAATGTATATTTTAACTTTCTCCATGTGCCTCCCTTCATAACAACCTTTCTACAGAAGAAAATAATTTAAAAAAATTATCTGACTCATAAACCGTCTTATGTTTTGTTTATGTTTGTATCTACCTAAGCTGCAATGTAAGAAAGCTAGAAAGAGAAAATGCAATGCACAAAGTTATGGACACAGCACACTTCACAGCCAACACACAATATAAAAGCATTCTTTTTCACTACACATCCCAGAGGCAACTAAAAAGACAATTTATGAATACCATCTGCTTCTAGTGCCCCTCTCACGATGTATTAGCAAAATACACTGATTTAAAAAATAGAGGAAAAAGTCTTACTCTGCTATATCAAGATATCCACAGGAGGCAGCTGCATGTAGAGGGATCCAGCCTTCATTATCTGGTTGATTAATATTTGCTCCATTTTCCACCAGAAATTTCACCATATCTACGTTATCATCTATACACGCCTACAAAGAAAGAAAGAGTTAAGAAGTAAGTTCATATCAAAACTGTTCTACAATACTGTGCATCTTTAAGCAACATCTTCAGGAGAAAAGGTAAGTATTTCCAGGTTTGATGTGGAAGTAGGTTTTATTTGGTGGGGTCCAACAGCAAGACAGGAAGAATTTGAGTCATAAGCAGGTGCTTTGGATTTGTAAAACTTTTTAAATAAATGAATTCAAACAGAGTTTAACAAAACCAAAAACATGTTTTTCTCAGGTAAATGCATTCTGGTTTTCTGAGAAGCTACTTGCAATCCCCACTGCAGCCTTGTTCTCCACTACAAAGAGGTTTTCCTTTTAAAAAGCCCCCAGGTCCTCACTCCATCCCAGGCCCAGCTTAGTCACTTGAGTGGGTATTAAAATTGAATAAACAGCTACACCATGAAGTGGAACTGCGACTAAGAGATAGGGAGCAGTTTGGAAACAATACCACAATGTCGTTTTAGCTGTAATACAATTAAAACTAAGGAGTATGAAGGGGAGGCTACACTGTATTTCAACATTTCCCTGCTCTTTTCTAATGCGGCATATTCTATACCACCATAAACTTTTTAACAGTCCATTAATCACCTCTGTTTATAAAACTTACTGTAGTATCAACTTGGCAATTGCAAAAGTATTATCATCTGCGCACATCTCTTTAATTACCAAGCAAACAGTGTTGCCCAGATGCAGAATTACTGCCATTCTCCAGATCTCCATCTTGACTGACTCCTATTCTTCTGTGTTCAAGTATTTTTCTCACAGGGTGCTCGGTGAGTTTTCCTGCCAACTTCCATACTACTGCCCTTAAAAGGGCAGAGAAACTGAGAGAAAAGTCCCTCTGCATTTCAGTACAACAAGAACTCCAAACAGCTGGACCCCACAAGACTGGTATTAATTTTTTTAGCTTAATAAATCAACAATACTATATAGACAGAAGGCTGAAATGAGAACCTTTACTCCTGGGCCCCTAAACCCTTTTAGAGAATTATGCTCCTAATTAAATGCAATTAAGGTATAAATTTTACTTTTCAGAATACTTCTAAAAAGACCAAAAATCACGTACTGCTTTAATAAGGAAAAAAACACCCCAAGTTCTTTATTTAACCAACTGGACATTTCAAGATTAATCCTGAAGCTTTCCTCCATTCTGCAATGCTGAGGAAACAGCTACACCAAGAGATGTGTTGCTGCCCAGTTTAACCAGCCAAACAAAAACAACAACAAATTACCCCTCTTTGACCCCATATGTTTTAGTTAGGTATAAGCGTCAGGCTTTGTTTAGACTGTAACACAGAACTGTTTTACTGAGTCTCATCTGGACTTTTTCACCCAGAAACGGGCAGCTTGACTGCAGTATGCTGCTTGCATTATTTGTTTTTCAGTTAAACACAAAACCACATTCTTAAGTGCAAACATTTAGGGACCTTCCTACCTTTTCAGGTATTCTTGAAAACTGCCTTGAAAACTTTTAGTCATACTCATTCTTAAAATCAGCAATTCTTTAAATAAAATAATTTCTTAATGTACTCCAACAACAAAGACTACAAATTCTCAAGCATATTGTCTTATCATCAGTGTACAAAGCTTATACACTAGGAACACACTCTGAAAGAAAAAATCACCTCTTGTTCTAAGACATTTTGTTGCTTAAATGAAATCAAATGCAAGACATAATAAATCAGTTGAGAAGGAAAACAAATTCAAGAAGCTCAGATGTTTACACTTAATAGAAACACTAACCTAGCCATATTTCACACATGTCATATATCCAGTTTTTCTGGATATCCAATTTGCCCAACCACTGATATTCTATGTCTGTAGTAACATTCACCAGTTAATTATAAAGAAAAATAAATTTGTATCAGAAACATTTTTAAATATAGATATTTTAATATTAATTTTAATATGCTGCATACTTGTATATCTTAAAATGCTCTATAATTCATCATCTGTGAAAAAAGGATATTTTAAAATTTATTAGCACTATTTAAAAAAAAAAAAAAAGGCACAACCAACCGGCTGTGACACAATCTAACACCGAGAAATCCTTGCCTATTTTTCAACTATACATAAGAAAATCTGGCAAGACATTCTCATAAAAATACTGTTGCTAAGTGAATCAAAAGCTTACATATGCAGCACATTAAAAGACATATGACTAAGTGGCTAAAAATATTTGACCAAATTTGGGCAGTTTATTGTGCCATACATGGCAAGAATCAAGAGAGCTCAAATACACTTCTCATGTATTATCAGATTGCACATTCATAACAAGAAAAACATTTTACTGAAGACTCACTATGGCCTCCAGAAAGGTAATACCTATCTTAAGGCAAAGAAAAGCAAATGCAGTTGGTTGTATTGCTGAAGAACACATATATAATGCATCCTATTTCTCCATGTCCTCTTTTTCTCCTTAAAAGCACCACAGGGAGGTGTTTGGCAGACCCTACCACTCTCTGCGCTTTCCAAATGGAAGGCACCTCCAACTATCAGTAGGTATCTTAAGTCAGAAAGCCAAGAAACAAATGTTATAAAAGAAATTTTATCTCATTGTTTTTCCATTTCTACTGCCCTGCTCACTTCTAAAAGCAATATTTATCAAGTGTCTGAAGTGCCTCTTGTTAAAGACTGACATCTCAACCACAAAAGGAAAGCTCATCAGAGAAACATGATAAACTTAAAGCAACAGCCTCCAAATAGTCTGCCATTCTAGACCTCAGCTTGAAAGTTACTACAAAGGAAAAAGGAATGTATATGCAAGATGTAAATAACAAGTGTTTCACTGATGTTACAGTGATTCAAAAAGATAAAATTCCCACAACTAATTCTGTCCCAGAATCTGCACTGGACAACTGTGGGCTTTTCTCTTCCACTGTCTGTTACAATCCTTCCAGGATTCATCTCAGTCTCTCCTTTCATGGGCCATAGTTCCCACTTAGAGCCTCAGCTACTACTTAGCAAAACAACAGGTCATTCTAAAGCTCTTTCTGCATGCTCACCAACCACTGTAGAGCACACACACCAGCCAGATCTTGGGCCAAGCAGAACACTGGAACTCACACGCAAGATACCCTTCAATCTATGAACTGATTTGTCTCTCATCCCCATCCTCCACCAGCTGGTAGAAAAGCAGCATTTCCACATGAAGCACTCATTATCCTGCCAAATTTGATCTAAGCTAGGCAATGAGCCCCAAACAGAATGACATCTGGACAGTGCAATCACACACACTTTTTTTTTTTCCCCCCCTCTGGGAACCGATTTAGAAACTAGGCTAATCAGTCATAAAGGAAGCAAAGTGAAATAAAGTTGAGAATACAAAGTCTGGTTACCTTTCCTGATAAGAACAGAGATGAAATCTCAAAGGAAGTATATTAAAGTCCAGGGCAGAAAACCACTTTCCACTTGTATGACAAGCTGAAACCTGGACTGCAAATACCAGCAAAGATTAGCACTGACTGGCTCCCACACAGACCAACCCTAGGTAGCCCAAACTTACTCTGGAAACAACATTTTAACCTTTTCCCATAAATACTCTATGGAGGACCACCAGACACCTGATAAATATGCTAGACTTTTAACTGTATTCACTATGACTGTATATCCCAGTGCAAATGGCGTATGATATAGCTGGCTCTCATTACTGTCAGGTGTTAAGAACATAAGTGAAGGGTAGACATAACTTAGTGAGTACCCTTAAAAATAAAAACCTCTAAAAGAGATATCAAAAGTGCTTGGTTCCTCAGCCAAAGAATTCAGCAGGCAGCACAACTTCCCGTAAGACAGGAAAAACAAGTCTGTATTTTTAAAAGATCAGAAATCTTGTAGGGAAAGAGACAATCAAGTACTTAGACTACTGTCCCATACACATGTAGCAAAGGTATACAATATGTACCTCACACGGGGCTACAATTTGTATTGCTTTTCATTAATGGTAACATCTAACAGGGTAGTGGCATCTTATGAAGTTTAGACATTTGATTTTTTTACCAACAAAATTTTGGTAAAATTTTCTCTGTTTATTCTAGAGAGGGATTAAAACCTACCTTTTACTGTTACTTGATCAGTATTCTGATCTATTCCATAAATTAAGATGTTTTGCCTCTAATAGGGAAACAAACACTATGCATTTCACTTCTGCCATCATATTTCGTTTTTCCTTATTTACACTTAGTACAGAAAGGAGTCAAAAACAGGAACATGAAATAATACATTACTTAAAAGAGATAAAACAAGTCAAACAACCATTTTGAATTGCTGTGTGAATAATGGAAACAGGAGAAAGATCTCACACAGTGGGGCCTGGAGAATGGTTTATCCCTTCTTTTGATTTATTCAGTGAACTAAGTCCAGCAAGTTCAATGGAACTTAGCAGGACATGAACATCTTTGTTAACGTACCCGACAATCAAATTAAAATGGCAGAGCTGGTTAGACATTTCCTGTGCTCTTCACCCTGGGTTGCTTGTTTCCTCTGCTATCAAACACCACAGCCTCTTATAGCTATGATGACATTCTGTGCTAAGCTGAATCTAAACTTGATCAGAAAGGTAATTAGAATTTAAAAGTAAATACAATAAGAAAAGGACAGCAGTATACTCTTTAGCTGATTAATGCAGAATTATTTCCTTTGATTATATTAAAATGGTTTTCATATTTGGAAAAGAAGCATTGCTCTGACATTCATTTTCATGTCCTAATTCCACTATCAGAGAATCAAAACTTTGTTTTACTCTGAAATTTCACACATTACAAGCCCTGTGTTAAAGCTTCTTGTTTCAAACTGACACTTTCCAAAGGACACATTTTGAACTACTTCTACCACTCATACTTTAAAATTTGCAACACATTTTAGACTACTTTCTTGGTTGCAATTATTTCACACTCATAAAATGGTTTGGATTGGAAGGGACCTTAAAGATCATCTAGTTCCAGAACCCTGTGATGGGCAGGGACACCAGATTGCTGAAAGTCCCATCCAACCTGGCCTTGTACAGATTTCCTAAGGATATCACATTACACATTACGTCTACCTGACTGTCCTCTTTCCTTCCCTCCCTCCCTTGCAGAGCAATTTCAACCGAAATTGAGACAGGAACAGAGGCTGAAGATAATTAAATTCATCAGTTGTCATGAAAAGGTGGTTAACTGTGAGTCCTCTGAAATAATGCTATCACAGAGTAGTTCAGTGTGAACCTGACAATTACTGCTTCTACGCAATTCTTCTTGCTGACTCTTTAGCAAGCACAGCACCATCAGATAATCCCCACAGCGTGAACACTGGTCTCCCTCGGCAATGATTTCTGTCCTCATGTGAGGAAAGGTTTTGTTAGCACAGAGGACATTATAGCTCACTAGTCACATCCTCCATTCATCTTCACTGTCCTTGGGAAAAGAATAAGTTTACATATTGCAAATTTTAATGTTACTTTTTTCTTTCAATAAACCCCTAACTGAGAAGGTCTAAAATGAAATTTGGTCAAAAGAACCAAAGCAAGTTAGAGCAACACCTTCCACTTTCAGAACTGACATATTTAAGCTGCACATTAAGTAACAATGCAGCACCAACAAAGGAAGTGGAAAAAAGGTGATTTAAATGAAAACATAAGCCTTATCTAACTTTAAAGCTAGGGATTTGAAGTAACCTAGTAGTTACAGTCACTAAAACAAAAGAGGAAATTTTTTTTTTTTACACCTAGACTTGTTCCTAGGTCATTAATTCAATGCTTTTATACAAAGTATAACATCTTAAGGTTCCAGTATTAGTAATGACAATGTCCTAAGAGTCACTGACTATTTGGGAACACTTTCAGGATAAAGGGTAATACAAATGACCAACAGATTAGGTCATGAAATATTAGTGATTATTACATTTATTTACTATTTAAGTAATCATTATAAAAGCAGGTATTTTAAATTTGCTGAGTATTCTCTTTAATATAGAATACAGGGTGGAAAGATTGCTGTTGATGTTCATGTTTATGGTAAGAAACAGGAGAGTTTTGGCATTGTAACAGAACTTCAGGCTCTAATCTAGCATTACAGATGACAAATGTTCCTCAATTATGAAATTAAGTGTTCATTAAGCCAACGCACAACTCAGCACTTCTGTTTTTCTGTGGGCTGGGGTAATATCAGATACCTTGCTTACTGGCAAAATCTAGTTTTAGGATTGAATATTTTACTTTATTAAAGAATACTTTCTAGGAAAAATGGAATAGTTTACAGTGCAAATATTCTTGCTAAACTAGTAATATTACCCTTTAGCTAGACTCGTGTTATTTTAACTTGTTTGTAAATATTGTATATGACACACTTGTGGGTTATTTTCAGCTAAGAATGGCCTACTATTTAAAATACCGGAGAGTTCATCCATAAAAAATAGTTAAAATTATAGGTGCCATACCAAATAACTCAAACTCCAAAATCATTTCAAGAGTATCGCATGGTTTCTGCAAGTTCCGGCATTTCAAGCTTACTGTTTGTATTCCTCTCGCCCCAGAATATGAGTCCATCTTGGCATAACTTTCAGCGTCAAATTCTTTCCTCCACTGCAGGGCAACAAACTCTTCTCCAGAGAAATTTCTTGAAAACATTTCACTTTTAAGTGTAGGAAATGAGAATCATTTTAGACACCTGCAAAAGCAGGTGAGAAAGACACTTTCTCCTAAGGAGAAAACACTACTTGAGGCTGATGCAATGTTTCATGTCCATTCAAGTCTCATGAGGAAGGCATGCAGAGACTACTGAAACTGAGCACACATTAACCATCATTACTTAATTATAATCCTGTAGAACTGTCAAACATTGACTAAAATAGACGAACCATTCCAGAACTCAAACTTCTCTAGCTATTATTTCCACTTTATGCATACAACTTGTCATATTCATATCAATAGAAGTTCACTTAGATTTTATTTCATCTCCAAGAGGTGGATAAAACCAGGTGCTACATGAAATCAATAACTTTTTAGCCCAAATATGCAGTAAGAGCATAATGTAATTTCCATCCTACAATTTTGTTTTCTTTCTACACTGAATTATTAAATTAATTACATGCCCTAAAACTTTGCTAGTTTGTAATTTATAGTTAAATCTGTAAGTTTAATTATGGGCACAATTCAAGAAAAATACTAAAATCTATCACTGTTGAGACTGATATAATCCACATATTGTAAAATTGATCTCATAGGGACTTGCCACTATTTAAATCCTAATGAATGCTTAATCATAGTTCCTAATCAGGACTGTAATAGGACACATATATTCAAGTAGTTTTAGAGTATTTCAAGTAGGGATAGAATTATTCTTGCCATCCAACCTCCTGCCAAGATAAATAAGGGGAAGAAGAGAGTTGGCTGCAACATGTTATTTATTATAACCAGAGATACTACCCTTCCTGTTAACAATCCCAGTAGTGGCTCAAGATTCGTTCTGACAGACATTATACTGAAAAACAGCCTGGTGTAATGCTTGCTTTCCTGTTCCTGCTGAAACAATCCCAGCTATTCCAGGCTACCTAGTATTGCAGGCAAATGTACTTTCAAATAAATATTTGTTTTCTTTTTTAGCTGCATGCAAATCTGTTTTCGGGAATGCTTGAAATTCCCACACTAAAAGTTATCTCCCAATTAAAACCACCAAACTAAATGTTAAGAATTCAACTTTAACAGTATTTATCTATTTCAACTCAAAGAAAAATCTTAAGACAACCTGTCAAAAACTGCCTAAATCCTCCAAACAATCCTGTGAAAATGAGATGCCATGGGAAAAAAATTATCTTGGAAGAGATCAAACCAAACATCATAGAAAAACTAAGATACTGATGCTGGCATAGATCTGTTTTGCCTGAATCCCTTTTTTCTCGTAGGTCACAAAGTTGGTGAGGACACTGGACTCTAGGAAGCAACCTCTGCCTAAAGTTCACAAAAATGAAATTCTTCCTTAAACTCAGTGTTAAGCATCTTAGAAGTAACTTCTTCTGTTCCCTCTGGTTTCTTTCAATTTAAAAACAAAACTAGTACATTATGTGGAACTTGCTTTTAAATGTACATTCTGATTTCTCAGTCAGCTTTATAATCACATGCCAAGTGAAAGAACATGAGTTTATTGGGCAAAATGGAGAAAAGAAGATGTTACTGACAGCATGGTATTATAGCTGGTATGATGTGCAAATTACAAGCTGTCTTGAACCCTGAAGGCTTAGGAAGGTAGGTATGTACAAATTACATATGACAGATTCTCATTTTAGCTACATGCTTTTGAAACCTATCAAATCAGTATATTTGGAGTCACCTACAGAGTTGAATTTCTGGCTCGTTTGTTTCACAAATGGCTTTCTCATTCTTCTGGCCATGCTTTCACAGATTGCTTTCTGAGGCAATTTGCACAGATTGGAGAATCACAGAATAGGTCAGGTTGGAAGCGACCACAGTGGGTCATCTGGTCCAACCTCCCTGCTCAAGCAGAGTCATCCTAGAGCACATGGCACAGGATTGTGTTCAGACAGCTCTTGAATATCTCCAGTGAGGAACACTCTACCACCTCTCTAGGCAAGCTGTTCCAGTGGACAGTAAAGAAATTCTTTCCCTTATTCAGGTGGAACTTCCTGTGCATCAGTGTCTGCCCATTGCCTCTTGTCCTACTGCTCAGCACCACCGAGCAGAGCCTGGCTCCATCTTCTTGACACCTTCCCTTTAGATACATAGAGACATTGATGAAGTCCCCTCTCAGTCATCATTTCCCAAGGCTGAACAGGCCCTGTGGCTGATGCACCATGCTCAGCAGGACAGAGACATACATCTAACTCCTGACAGGCATGGGAGCAGTCATTCTTCATTGAAAAGAAATAGGGCTTAAGAGTAAACAAAACTGTCATACTGTAAAAATATAGTGCCATTATGCAGTTATGCTTTCATTAAGCATTTATTGTTACAACTTTGGCAGATAGGGATCAGTTTTCATGGTCACACAATGTTACATTTAAGAAGGAAAAAGAAGTGTCGTATAGGACATGCATTTCTGACCTTGGCAAATTTAATAATATGCCAATTGTACTTCAAAGTTTTTTTTTGAATTACTAAACATAATTTGCTTTAAGCATATGAACCAAGTTCATAAGCCAGCTTAAGCAACTTTTCAATTTAAAATACCCCCAATACACTTTCTTAACCAAAATAATCTAGCAAAACAAAAAGAGAGCAAGAAAACTTACTAGAAAAATCTGTTTACATAAACAAATGCTTGTTCACTTCTATGTTCCTTGTATTACATTTAAACCGTATGTGCCAAGTTTCCGGTTTTTTTTCCTCTGCTTCTATCACCTCTATATAGTTCTGTGTTCTTCAGAGTGGAAAACTGCACTGCCCTGGAAAAACGTAAATCTGACCACATCTATCAGCCCTCCTCTGTGAACTCTTACAGGTTACGTTAGTGTTTTAGTCACCAACTGATATTTAATCTTCTGCTTTAGCAGAATCGAGGGGAAGTTTTCACTGCTTTCTAATTTTAGATAAATGAAGTGGCAGAGCTGAGTAGAATAAAAGTATTAACATTGAATTTAGTAAAAATAATGATAACCCTTCACCCCATCAAGGGGAAATATATACATGTTAATAGAGCATACTACAGTAACCAAGACATTCTGTGTGCTCACTCTGCTACTACACATTACGTTTGATAGTAAAGATCACATTTAGCAGAAGAAACCAAGATTACAGGTACAAAAAGGCAGTAAGACATTCATTTAATTAGCACTTGCCATGTGTGGTTTTATCCTTAGCATTATACAATATATTAGTAGTAAAAGCAGATGTAAGCTGATAAGGCTGGTACCAGTCAGGACATTTTTTATTCCCCAAGCAGGAGAATCTATACAAATAAAAGACTGATTTATATAACTCAATTTAACATAATAGAATAAAAAAGTACATATGAAGTATGAATACACATCGGATTTACATGCATTTTATATGTAAAAAGTTAATATAATCATGTCATGCAGGGATGGCATCAAGAATTAAATTAGAAGTAACAATGTTTCTCATAATTTTCCATTTTTAAGGAAAGACTATCTTGCCACTGCTAGTTTCTCTTCCTAGACTGGGAAAAGAAAAGCTGTTCTTCTCTAGTATAAACCCCAGCACATTTTTCAATCTATGATCAGATTTATGATTCTCTGAAGTGATTAGATAAATTGCAAAGCATTTCAATTCTTCAAAAATCCTGTTAAGTCTTGAAGATGACCTATGTTACAAATCAGCAGGTTCAGGAAGAACGTATTAAGAGTCTCACTAAAATTTTAGCAGAAAACCAAGTATTTTCTAAATAAACCCAGTTAAATACAGTTTAAGTGGAATTATCCAAAAGCAAATTATCCAAACTTGTTACAGTAAATACAAAACAGCTGCTCTTTCTTAAAAGTAGATTTAATATGGATTTTGACTATTCAGACGGTAATAAGGTGAGAAACCTGCAGCTTTCAGTCCCCACAACCCTACAGGTATCAGACAACACCTTTCCCAGGTGCACCAGCAGTAATACCTCAATTCCCCTCAGGACAGGCCTAGCTCTGAAAGCAGAGCAACACAGAAGTGTTGATAAACCTCCAGGATAATCCTGTTTGCACAGTGTGTTTTATACACAGTAGTGATATATATGCATTTTAATTTCACTTTTCAACCAAAAAACCCTAAGAAGCAGTTCTCCAATTTTCCTGTGTAAAAAAGATTGGCTGTGGTACACACATATATATATAAGTTCATTTTAAAATAGCTCAATTCATTTCTGACTTCAGAACAAAACCAGCAGAAACTGGGACCTGGCATGTTTTCTGTTCTGCTGGAAGCTTGAAGGAATTACTCAGGGGAACACATTAGGTATAGACAATGCTAAAAAATTCAGTGTCAGATAATTTCCATATACATTTCTGTATTTCCATATTGTAGGTACATACAGAGCATTGTTTGGAACAACTTGTCCAAAGCCTTTTCTCTCATTTAATCTGCACAAAGAAATGTCCCTGTGGTCTCCAAAAGGTAAGGTTCTTGCAACAAAAAAAGGTCACTAAGACTCAAATCCTCTGCCAGACTAAGATCAACTCAGGATATACCTAAAGCCCAAATTCAAGTCAGACTAGGCACTTAAGGAATCCTTTCGAAGTTAAATAAGGGTGTATTCATGCTGTGCCTCAGCTAAATTTGCTAAACAATCTTCTAAAATAACTTACATGAAATACATTGCATGTATGAATAGTAAACAAAATTGTTTGTACAAACAAATAAGGAGATAATCAAGTGCACTACAAGACTCTGTCAAGTATAAAGAAAAAAAAAGTATTCAAGATCAAACTCCTTCTCTCTCAAGGGCCAGCTATGCAGCTGTTCATCTTCACAGATATGGTTTGCAACTTCTAAAAAAGGCATTTTTGCCACAGTGTAACTTAACACCCTTTTCAATAGGCTCACCACACTGTGAACTTGCTGAGCAAACCCTCACTGATTTGGAGCAAAGATGAAACCTGGGCTCCCCTATGTGTGCTTCCCTTGCCCCAGCAGTCACCCCAGTCCCACCTCCAACAGCTATCTTTTCACTGTATCCAAATTCTTCACGAGCAGAAGAAAGCAACCAGGAGTACTTCCTAAAGGAGACATGTCTAACAATTTATCTTCAGCCACAAAATCCACAACATCCGCTTTGGAACTTTCTCTCTCAAAAGAGCACTGAAGTACCAGCTTTGACATTGGACTCCCTCTGGTCTATCTAAACAGGAAATTCCTTGGTATAGTGGTCCCATTAGAAACTCATTATGACACATTAATGAAGAAACTGCAAGTGATCAAAAGTTCCTAAGAAAACACATCCCAAATACATTGAAAAATTGACAGGGAGACAATAGACAACAAGCAAAATAACCTAAATTTATTTAGATCCACCCACAACAGTATATACATACTACATATTACTATATATAGTATATATTATATATGTATTACTATATATACAGAATATATGGCATTGTAAAAAGCCAAATTTTCAGGTCTCTCTTTTTTATTGTTTTGTCCCTCAAATGGGTATCACACGGACCAGAAGCCATTACTCTACAAAGTAATTTGATTAGGAAGTTACAGTAGCACAGAAATAAAGAAAAAGTATAGCAGCAATTAAAAATTTTTTTAACAAATAATAGTCTTGAAAATCAAGACAATCTGATTTAAAAATGGGTATACACAGTATAAGCTTTAAGTAGCAGAGCAGAAATTTTGAAAGAAAAGTTATGAACATCAATGAAAAAACACAGTTGGCAGGGGCAGGAATACTATAGCATTTCTTAAATATGTTAAGAATGGAATGCAATGAGATAGATAAAAATATAGAAAATTTGTCAACAAATATCTCTGTGTTTCGAAAGAAGCAGAAAGTTTTGTCTTGCACAATGAGGCTTATATATCTTCTAGTCTACTAGTAATAAAGAAAAACACTAAAACCCTACAGATCACTATTTTAAATCAGTAGATCTTGGTAATACCAATCACAAGGGTGCTTAGGCAGCTCTCTAGCCACTATTCAAGAACTTAATGCAGCTTCAAGTTTGCCAGTGCTTTTTCAAACAGATCTTGAAATACGTGGGAAACAGCAAAGGGCTGTTGACACTGTATCATCACTGCAAAGTAGTATCACAAATGCCTCAAAGTGTTAGCTTGTTAGCTATGCTGGATAAAATAAAAAAGAAAGAAACAAATAACAATAATCCATGAGACAGACACCAAGATAACTGAGGTTCATTAAGCTTATGAGAAGGAAGGCAATACCATGTCAACACAGTTACACTGTTCCAAAAGGTTGATTACCAACTGCACTACTCCTTATTTTTCACCATCAAGCCAGGTCTGATCAACACTGAACCCACCTGAAATTCACTCCTATGACCTAGGGCACCAGCAGTTTTGAACCACCATGGGTCCAATGACAGTTTTTATGCCTGTAATCTTGCCAGACGAAAGCTGACCCCATACAGAACAACTGTTCATAAATGCTCATGAAAGCTTAATTAGCACCTTAGGTGCAGAATCTGAACAGGCTTCCTCATCAGAGGACACTTTTAAATATGTCTCCCCAAACCTGAGTTAAACAGATTTCTCTTTTTTTGACCACAGTAGACCCCCATCACATCAGGTATCTAAGACTAACTTCACTGTTTTGGCACACAGTGCATTAAACCCCATCACAAATTGAGTATTTTTGAGAAGCAGTTTTCTAAGTTGCATCTGCAAACCAGCATTTCTCTTCTTCTCACAGCATTAAAGAGAAGAGCAAACCAGATTCCATATTTATTCTGATACAGAGGAAAAGAACAATATATGCTGACTTTCGGTCACAATATAAAAAGCATCAGTATACTAAGAATGTTATACTTTTCATCAGCATATTATGAAAGTAGCTTCTTTTTCTTCAAACTGCTGTGTGCTCCAGTACCAATATAATCTCAGGCCTCATTCTGGCATATTTGTTTGTATCCTCTGATTTATGCTAAAACACCTTCACTGCTGCCACCAAACACTTGAGACAGCAGATCTGCAGCATCTCACATGGCAGGACTTTAGGATTCTCCAGCCACAGCTCTGGTCACTGCTTATTCTGTGTGGCACAACCTGCACGGCCTCAAGAGGTCATGCCTGCTATCCCAATTCTCTACAAATTCTAGGGAAAAGCTTACAAAAAGAGTAAGGATACAGTTGTATTTTGCCCAGCCTCTACAGAGTGTTTGGTCCTCATAAGCCAAGTTATCTCTGTAAAGGCAAACCTGTAGTCTAGTGAATTCTAAATTTTCCACTTCTTACTAACCTAGCAATTTTATGCAAGCAGGCAAGCAATCAAGAGGAAAATACTGTGCCTAGATGAGCAACTGTAACTCATAATAGCATACATGCCAAAATTAGCATGGCAAAACCATGGTGTTATCTGCTTTTTTCCTACAGCACAAGGAACTCATGCATTCTTACACAGGTTGCAGAAGTTCATCTCTAGCTTCTCAGTCCTGCATTCCAGATTTTGGAAGTTCAGACATGAGTTCCAAGGGAAAAAGGCACTAAAGAAATTTGTCAGAAAACCAAAGTATCTCTTAGAAAAGGTTAAGCTTTTGTGCTCATTACTTCACCAGCAGTGTCATTTTGCAGAAAGCCTTCACTTGAGTCAAAGAAAGACATCAATGTATTTCTTCCACTGTCTTTAGCAGCATATAATACCACCTTTAAGAGCTTAGGAGAATACACCTTTGGCAAAAGTTCTTGTAGTTGCATGCTGATAAAAACACATACTTTAGGAAAGCATTTTAAATGAGTTGATACAATCCTCTTTCCCTGCTACACTTGATTTTGGGCAGTTATACAAAAACAATATTCCAGTTGATAATAACCAGACTCTCATCTGAATATTCTGCATCAGGCCCTGTGACATTCAGATGACGACAAAGTTTCAAAGTACCCATAAATACCTTCCCTATCAGATAATTTGCCTTTCTATGTTTCAAGATGAGTTTTAAGCAATATTCTGTTGCCTGCAGGAGGTGGTGTTATAAAACCAACAATCCCTAACTCCTTTGAGCAAACATATGCTAATCACCCAGTGCATGATTCTACAGGAGCTCACTGTTGACAAACAGGGAGGTCCCAGTCTCCCTCCTCATTCTCAACTGCACACTCCCAAAGGCACTTGTCAGACTCTCCATTAGCCAATCCAGCTAACCAGCAAGGCAGAAACAACCCTTTCTCACTCCCCACCCACTGAATTAAATAAAAAAGGAGGAGGGAAAGAAAACAGCATGGTGGGAGGAAGAAGAAAGAGCACACCCTTTCAAGACAGCAAAGTACAGTACTGCTGCAGTTGCACCTGGAGCTGCGGCCACTTACGATCTTCTTTCAAAAAAGAATTCTGGAGAAAGGGATAAAAGCCTAAATTTCCAGTTATGCAGTAACTCATTTGTGTTGACTTCTAGCTTCTGAAAGGCTGCTGACATCTTTGAATTGCACCATGACAGAAAACACACAGGCCTTCAGGACTGTGTTAGCTTGAAAGAAACAACAAGAACCAAGAAGTCTGCTGTTTACCTGACCTTAACAGTATGCACGTCATCACAAAATTAATCACAAATGTTTTAAAAGTCTGCTTCTTGTACATCAGACTGATAGTTAAAGATGATTATTATTCCAGAGCACAAAAATGAAAGCACACTGGCTTCAAGGTCAGTCACAGGAATGTGCAGTGCCTTCACTGACTGCATTTCCCTCATAAATACCTAAGAACAAGTGATCAATACAAAAAATAAAACTGATTTGATTATAGGAAGAAAATACACACTGCCTGAGCATGGGGAATGCTGCAGTTTTGGTGGGTAACCATTCAGTGGCCCTGGCAGAAGCAGAGAAGTAGTAAGGGCAGGGTTAGGGTTTGATAGGGAAGACTTCCAAGTTTCCTCATTTCAGACAAACGGACCTGACTTTCTCTCCTACTCAACAGTCCGTCACTCATGCAGTAAACTTAAAGCTCCTGCAATACAAACAGTTTTGAAAACTGGTTCTAGATTCATTTTCATGAAAGCTCTATCCATCAGGCTAGGGGTTGTGCTTCAAATACCTGAGTGCATGGTGAGAAACTGCCTCCATGTTGAACAGAAGAGAGAAACATACTCCATGACGTGCCACAAGACTACCTTTGCTGCTTTGAGCTTGCTTTTTCTCCTCTACAGTGCACATCTCTCCAAAAAGATTCCTGGAGGGCAAAGCTGTTCTGCCAGCTTAATTTACACTATTAAATTAGGCAAAACATGTTAAAGCTTTATACTTCTCTAAGGACTCTGCTTTGACTTTAAATGTTAATTCATGCATAGATCAATATGTAAGCAATAGTAAGGCTGAACAGTCAAATACCCCAGGCCTAGGAAATGTTTTAATTAATGCTGCCTAAGCCAAAGCAATTAGCCCCACAAACCTATGACCCGTGTACAGTCCTACATGATCTCTACTTTCCTGTGGCTAAAGGAACTTGATTCATTCAATCTACGAGATGATTAGTGTTTTCATAATGAGCAGCTAGTCAAAATTATGGATTTTTCTTCCCTGTTTAGTGTTCAGCCTGTACTACTGAAATCATGTTCCAAATAGAACTCCCTTTCTCATGTGCTCTTCCACTATCAGCACTTACCAACCATTTAGGTACATAAACAGGATTCATAAAACCTCTACCATAAAAGTTATCATTTTATAGATGATAAACAAACAGGAAGATCAGCATAAGCCATATTCCCTAATTTAACTATACCATTTGCAATACAGTGGAGCTGAGGTTTTAGGCTATGCACCGTTTCATGTCTAAAGGAAAGTTTTCTTTCATTACACTGTTACAAGTACATAACATTCCTACAGATTTCCCTGCAGTCTCACCCCAGACACCACTGTCACCTTTCCCCCCTTATTGATAGAACAGAAGTTCCATGAGCAACAGCATCTTTTATCAGATGTCCTGAACTATCCCAAGAGCAAATCCTCTATGAGGCCCTCTAATCTAGGTATGATGACATAATAAGAGTATTAAAAGGTTAATGCATGTTAAGTCCAACTACAGATTTTACATTAATTACCTGATATCTAATACACCAACATGAGTTCCATTACTTCAGTATTCCCAGTATTAGCCTTTCTCTCCCACTTCCTTTTTCACATATTAATTTTCCCAACTCTGTTTCATCCTGACAGCCAGCCCACATCTGACAGCTTGCTTTTGCCTTCACTCTTCTGACTCACTCCTACACCCCTACTCTATTTTTGCATTTTACAGCTTTTTCCTCTGTGCTAGTGGAGGCAAAGAGGTCACAGTACAGATAGTACTAGCGTACCTCTAAATGAATTTTACAAGTACACAGCAGCCTGACATCTGTATTGCTTTCTTGCTTTTAATTATCATATTCAAAATCAACTTTGATATATCACTCTGCAGTACTGTAGTTTTTCTGTAGGTCTTAGTAAATTCTGTTGGATAGCAGCTTTTCTCTGAAGCACTCTTCTGGTAAATCTGAAAATGTTTGAAAGAAGGATTTCACCCTCCAAAACATTAGAAAACTAAAACACAAATCCGCCCAAGGAAACTTTCTGCTTGCTTCTCCCAACCTGATTCAGTATTTAAAAAAAAATTAAAAAAATAACCCCCCCATCTTCCTTTACAGCTTCATAGATGCAAATAGTAAGAGAACAGACTTTGTAGAAGATACATTTTGATCAAAGGGATGGATTATCTTCCAGAAAAAGAACTCAATAGGCCAGAACTCTTCAGACTAGAACAAAATGACACTGATGACTATGCAATACAAGACTACAAAATCAATAATAATACAGAGAAAGCAAATAGGAATCAACTGTTCAGAATTTCTGCTACTACAAAGACTTGAAGGCATACATGAAGCCAAAGAAGCAGCAACCAAAAGACATAAAGAAACAAAAGCTGCTTTTCTGAAAACTGATTGGAATGGCCCATATCAGCAGAAGCAGAGATGACTTATTACTGATCTCAGTAGACTGGCCTTTCCTTTTCACACAAACCAGGCACTGGAGCTATATGACTAACTTAAAGAACCCAAAAGGTCTTTCAAGCAGATACAGAAAGAAACCTTCTTTGCTACAAGTAAAATTAACATTGTAGCATTTTTACTGATACTATCCTCATCACTGCAGGTAAGTGACAAAAGTGCTCTGTTTTATCTTTGCTGCAGTAGAAAATGTGTTTTTTATTAGGACTCCAAGTAAGGGCACTGACATTCTTGCATTCTCAATTTATCATACTTCTTGTAAACAGGATTCTATGTATCTGAATAAAGAGATATGACTAAGTTTAACAGTCTAGCCTCTCATTCAGGAGGGTTTTTTAAAATATATATATATTACCACAAGGAGCATTACAGTAAAACTTATGTGAATCCTAATACATGAGAGTAAATACAGGGAAGCTTACCTCAACTACAAACATAGTAATTTTCAATGACTGGTGCTACTATACTCAGATGATCTTTCCAGAGGAACCTGAAGCAGATCCCTCTTAAATAATCTCTTAAGATGCAAGCCTCAAAAGGCACCTATTTAAACTCTTAGCATCTGACAGGGATACAGCACTGATGGACAGGGGCAGAGCAACCAACACCTCTACCCAGACTTATGCATAGCATTTGACAGAGTCCCGATGATATCCTTCTCTCTAACTTGGAGAGACATAGATTTGACAGATGGACCACTTAGTGGATAAAGAACTGTCTGGGTGGCCACACAGAGGGTTGTAGTCAATGGCTCACTGTCCACATGGAGACCAGTGGTGAATGGTGTCCCTCACTGGTTGGTATCAGGGCCAGTCCTGTTCAACATCCTTGTCAGTGACATGGACTGTGTGGGATCAAGTGCACCCTCAGCAAATCCACAGACAACACCAAGCTGTGCAGTGCACTGACTTGCTGGAGAGAAGGGATGCCATCCAGAGGGACCTTGACAGCCTGAAGGGTGGGCTGATGCAAACCTCATGAAGTTAACCAGAGTGAAGTGCAAGGTCCTACACTTGGGTTGTGGCAATCCCAGGCACAATTACAGGTTGGGCAGGGGCAATTGAGAGCAGCACTGCAGAGAAAGACTTGGGGGTGATGATGAAAACTCAACACGAGCTCTCAGTGTGTGCTCACAGCCCAGAAAGCCAACCAAATCCTGGGCTGCATCCAAAGGAGCATGGCCAGCAAATCAATGGATGTGATTCACCCCCTCTACTCAGCTCCTGTGACACTTCACCTGGAGTACAGTGGACAGTTCTGGAGCCCCCAACATAAGAAGGACATGGAACTGTTGGAGCAAGTCCAGAGACGGGCCATGAGGTTGATAAGAAGACTGGAGCACCTTCCCTATGAAGACAGGCTGAGAGTTGGGTTTGTTCAGCCTGGAGAAGAGAAGGTTGCATGGAGACCTCATAGAAATCTTCCAGTATCTGAAGGGGGCTTCCACGGAAGCTGAAACTATAGCAACAGCACAAGGAGTACTGGGTACAAATTGAAGGAGGGGAAATTTAGGCAAGATATAAGGAAGACATTCTTTGCTGTGAGGGTGGTGAGACACTGAAACAGGTTGCCCTGGGAGGCTGTGTATGCCCCAATCCTGTGGTGTTCAAGGCCAGGTTGGATAAAGCTTTGAGCAACCTGGTCTAGTGGGGCGTGTCCCTGTTCATGGCAGGGGAGGTTGGGGACTAGATGATCTTTAAGGTCTGTTCCAGCCCTTACCATGCTATGATTCAAACAGTTAACAAATAGGTCAAAGACACAGAAAAAGCATGCTGGATGGATTCTGTTGGCTAAACTTTGTCTGTAACAGCTACAAGAATTATCACCAGTTTGTAAAAAGCTTAGGTAAAGGCACAACTTATATGATGGCAAAACTACATTATACAACAAAGTTCATAATATTATCAATGTACTACTACTCTTCACTAAATTAACATTAATCTTTAATATAAAGTCACTGCCACAAAAGAAATTTCTTCTGCTAGCTACATAGGCTCTTGTCACACTTTTAGTTTTAATAATTAGCTACTGTGCTACTGAAGGAGGCCAAGAAAAAGGGTATTATAGACAAAGCTAAAGCCAGCTGGGCTGTGGGTTTTTTTTTTTGCTGTTGGATGGCTGCCTTCATTTCACTGGAACTACAAAGCATGTTGACCATATAAGGCACTGGGATTCCCAAGTAAAATGCTTACACAAATCAGATCCATGCAGCCTATTTAGTTTATATATTATAGTTAAAATGAACATTTGCAGTACATTTTTAAGACACTTTAGAATTAAATCTTACAGATATAGCACTACTTTTGCCTTGAGTTCATGTTAGTAGTCTTCCAGAAGAATATATGGCTTAACATTCAAATGAATGCATTTATTTACATAATATTAAGACCAGATCAATTTCAAAACTGCAGGCAGCATTCATAAACACAATGTCCTTGATTTTGGTGCATATGAAAAGTACCAGAAAAGCCTAATTCAAGGGTCTGACAGCAAATGAATCTCCCTGACAGTCCCTGGCTGCAGCCTGCATATATCAGAGGCAGCAACTTGCTGCATGGAAAGATTATTTGTAGCCCAGATTCCAACAAGAATAACTCTAACGAGCAAGTGCTTATAAGGAGATGGTAATACACAGTCTACAGAGAAAGGACAGGGAGAACTGGAGAAAGCACCGCTCTTGAACAGACAGGGGTGCAAAATAAAAAGGACTGCAGGGCTTGCATTTGAGAAAGGCAGGGGAGCTTTCAAAACAATGTAAGGAACTTCAGTCTCAAAGAAAGAGCAAGAAGAAGAAATATATACAAACTTTAGGATTAGACAAACAAACGCAGGAATATAAAAAGCCTCAGTGAGAGGTATGTGCCAGCATGAAAATAGAAAAATATGCACAAAAAGAGGAGAGATGACATCCACGTTTGTGTAAAAGATGAAAGTTCCATCTGATTTTAAATTTGCTCCCAGCACTGAACACCTTTGAAACCTATGCGCCCCACTGTGAAAGAAGAACCACCTCTACTCAAGTTTGGAATTCCATTGGCTAGCATTCCCCCAAATTAAAAAGATCCCTTAAGACGCTGTAGATTTATGTGATTTTGTCCACAGAGGAGAGCTAAGGTGCCAGTTCTCAAGATCTTACTGTTGAGTTGTCCTAAGCAGTAATTTAATGGACTGTTCAATTAGTTCTTATACTTGTATTTTAGAAGTTACTACACTCCAACTGCAAGATCATCTACCACGACTTGACAAGTCAAGAACAAATTCATGGGAGTGAATGAGCATGGGAATGTACAGGAGCTGTCAACGGGCAAGCAGTATGCTTAAGTAGGCATTTAGTCTACAATAACTACAGCACTGTAGTTCAGAGTATCTACATCCCTATCTATCTAAAATAAATGCATGGTTAGTTCAGAAAAATGTATCATTATGCCCAACTACTTCAGATAACTTTATAGTAGCTACAACTGTATTTTTGCTCTGCAAGGTATCAACTTGCTAAAAGCATATTTTTTGTGGGCCTGCACTTAAAAAGCCAGATATATGGACTCAGAAAAAATCTCTAAGGCCATAGATTGCTTCTGTGGGATGCCGCAGCTGGGATGTTGAGCTTTCATTTGGAAGGATTCAATATTGAAATGTTTCTAGAATCAAAGCTAGTCTCTATCAAGCCCATACCAAATATAAAGCACTAAGTTAACAATGAAGCAATATAGCATTAACATACTCCTGGCCTTAGGAATGGCACAGAAAATACCTGTCTATTACTGCTCTGCCACAAACTTACTCATTAGACTAAATCATGTTAGCCAAATGATGCAACACAATTGTAGCATGCAGCAGATGTAAGAATACCATGAGCATGTCACAGCCCTCTGTAATGTGCTAGCTGGCAAAAAGGACAAGAAAATTAGATGGCAGGTGAGTTTTTCCCTATCCAAATTAGTCTGAGCTATAGATTACTTTCTTCCCATGGAAATCACTAATGTCTGAGACAGAACAGACGGCTAAAACAGGCACATACTTTGTACTTAAGCATTCTAAGTTGCAATGAACAAGGAGTGGAGTTCTACACAAACATCAGTTGATGCTGTACAGTCACTCTGGACCTTCTTATCCAGTCACTAGCTCAAAATGTTAGAATTGAGTCATATCTTGCCCCTTCCTCATTCCACTTCTGCTACTTTGGAACTGTGAGAGGAGAAGGTAATTGAATATCAACAAAATTCAGCCCACCAGTCTTTAGGATCATTTAGGAAAAGAATGGAAATTCAGGTCAGGGCAAATTAAAACTTTAATTAGACACAATTTAGAAGTTTTAAACCTTGCAAGGTCACAAAGGAAAACATGCACCCTTCTTTCAAAACCTACAAACAGCTGACTTTGATCACATGCTGGGGTAGTGCTCATCCTCATTCTAATCACCAAACTGCATCTCAATTGCAGAGTACACTTGTGAAAGCAGATACGTAGCAGAGTGCAACCTTCGCTTTCTGAGCTCAAAGTGAAGAAAAGTTCAGATCCAGACTAGTTGAATCCAAATCCAGCTTAAGTCACTTTCTGGCCAAGAAGCTTCCAGTAACTTTGCAGCCAAGCTGTACTTTGTATCTTCATATAACACCATTTGGTAAATGTACACATTTGCATTAAAATCAGTGTAGATTATGCGTTTCAGAAAAAAGGGTTTTAAATGGTTATAATTCTACTGAAGTTGTGGTATTTACAGGACTGTAAGTGTTGCCAGGTATAGAAGCAAAAGCCAGGTCTTCAATCTGCTCACTACTGTCTACAGTAGAACCCTATAAATATTGGTAAATAAATTAACCATTGTTTCTTAGACAAACACTGGTAACTGAAGTTTTCAGATGAAGGCATCAGAGATAGATTAATAATGTTCTTAAAAGATAATTAGCAATAGTTAATAATAGTAATTAGAATAATTAGCAATAGTTGGTTAAGAAGTTATCAAGTGTAATCAATTCTATCAGAAACAGAATAACAAAAAAGGATAAATTTGAATTGTATTTATTTTTTCATGTTCAGACAGACTCCAACAATGAGACTAGAAAACATTGATGGACTCAAATGTTGCAAATGCCTTAAAGGTAAGCCAAAGCCCTTGCTGGAGAACTTCCCTATTCTTATTTGGAAATGCTATCTAGGGAAGTCTATGCATGCTTGTGCTTTAAGTCATCTGCATAATAGACATCATTCATGCAGGAGCTAACATTAAAGAGTGGATATGGGAAGGTAAAAGGAGCGTGAAACTGAAAATCATCCCCTTGAAAAGAAGTGATTAGGAACCTTAGGAGTAAGCTGTGTTTAATTTTCACTTCCTTTTGAGAAACGATGACAAAGACAGTTTTCTGCAATTTGGAGCTCATATGGATGTTGTAAAAATCAGGAGTTAGTTCCTGCCATGCTATTTATAAGCATACTTAGGGAAAACTGAGGTAACAAAAGAGGTGTCTATAAAATAAACATTTGCCTAATTGCAACATGTATTACAACACAAGTTCCAGGTAGTGTTTTGGTAGGTACCTGCTATATGTCTAGCAAGACTGTAACAGCATGGAATACGACTAGGTAATTTAAGACAAATATTCTATTTATTAGTTTTAGTTTGGGCAAAGGCACAGTTAGAACATCTTGAATTAAACAAGAATCCAAGGAAAGAAGAATCTTATTATTAATTTGGTTAATATCACTTTCTATGAGACATCTGTGAACTAGTCTCACTCACACCTATGAAGTAATGACTCCATAATTACAACAATCTTCACTATTAGTGCTTAATATTTAAAATTACCCTGTACTTAAGGTCTTGAACTGAAGATATGAAGTCTAAATGAAGGTTAAATTTGGAACTGCAGTACAGAATTTGTCTTGCTTATAAAGAAATGGCTTACTTCTTTCATTTGAGAATTGATCTACATCTCAGAGCTTTGGCATGCAGACTACTACCAGAGAAGCTGAACTGTTGATGGCCCTTTTGTCACCAGCAACCTCCTTGTTACTGCAAGGAAGTACAAAGCTATTGGCACAAGACAAGCAAACCCGCAGCTTCCTTATGCTTTAGGTGTCATCTTGAAGTGTGCAGTATAAATTCCCTCAGTTAAATTGTATCTTAATCTCAGATAACTGTACTGCGTTGGCTTATGGTTCTTGAAATAAGGTAGTAGTAGACCAATCCTAGTATACTCAAGTATGAAAACTGTTTGGCAAAACTGCGACATTTTAGTGTTCATGTGCCATTTTTACTATGACTGAAGTGCTCATGTAACTGGAAAATGAGAAGAACAGAATGATCTTCAATCTAGTTTATGAAGTGCTTAAACTTAGCTGCTGTTTTAAAGATTACTGTTTGCCTTTTGGCTAATTTCTGTTCTCAACTTGTACTGAGACATTTTTTCCATTACTGCAAGTTACCTTTGTTTTTATTGGATGCTTTCAGTCTAAATATGTTCAGAACATCACAACCACAGAACCACGGTTAAAGCAAGATAAAATTTGCTGAAATTAACAATTACAATGGGCTTCAAGTAAGAGTTACAGCCCACCTACTTAAAAAAATCTTTACAATACTTAAATACCAATATATGAAGTTGAACCCATTCCTTCTTTGACAACAAGTAACACATAGCAATAGTTTTATCGCCTTTTGGATGGATTTTAAGAACTCAAGATTTTTTTTTTTTTTTTACCACTAGGGATCTTAACTTGTACATCACAACTGCTAGAAAGTAACCATGTAGTTTTAACTTACTACTTTAGTATCTTGGCTTTATGCAAATGAAAACATTAAACTATAGACTGTTTGAAGATACTCTGTCATGCTAGGAATAAAGTCTTTGAAAAGCTAGATTGTGTATTTTTTAATATTTTTCAATGTGTGAATACATTATTACAGAAAGAAACAAAAAAACTCCCACAATAACAGTTTAAAGGTTAATTTCACAAATGTAGCATTCCAGTTTTCAGTAAAACGAACATGTTTAAATGTTGAACTAAAGTAACCCTAAAGAAATTTTGCATAATTATGTCTACCCAACTACTCTAAAGAAGTTCATCAGCTAAGGAAAATAACAAACAAAACACCACAAAGCAAAGACCAAACAGCCCAGAAACAGCACACAATATTTTTCCCTGCAGTATTACCACAGTGCCCTTCAATTTACCAGGTACAGATACAATGAAGTACAACCTCTGTCTGACAAAATGGTATGTACAGTAAAAAAATTATTTTTCTTCAACAAGAATCAAACTTTAACACAAAAGCAAGAATACTGTATGTATGTGGTTCTGTTCTTCCTCTCCAAACTTCATACACAGCTTCCACTATGATGAACAGTAGAGCAGGAGCGATGTCTCCAGGAGTCTATACACAGCCTAGCACAAGTGAAGCCACTGTTTCACCAGGAATTTCTGCTGTGCCTGTATGTCAGGCAGATCGTGAGAGAAAAGCTATTGAATACAGCAGTTACCACAGAAGTTCCTGTATTACTATAACACCTGGGAGCTCTAAACACAAACCAGGACCTCCAGAAATATCTATATCCACATTTGTGAAGGAATCACAGTTTTCTGGAAAAGACTGTTGCTTCAATAGCCAAAAAGCTGCCTAAGTGTAGCAAAATCCCGCAGTCCAAAAAGGGAAAAAAAAAACCCTCAAAAAACCCTAAACAGGCAGACAGGCATTAGTTAGCACATCAGCAAGAGTCCCGATCTCCCCAAACAATACCCTTGAAGAATTATACTGGGCATCTACACTTCTGCATCCAATTCTAAGAATCATTATTCAAAGCAAACAACGTAAACCATACTTTCATTAAAAAAAAAGGCAAAAAACCCCAACCTTTCTATTCAAACTTTTATCTCACCAAGCCAGTGTCCCCGCCTCTTCTCTTACTCACCTGTTCACACACACTTTTTTTTTAAAAAAAAAAGGGTCAAAAGACAATCTAAGGCAAGATTACTGCAAACTCTAGAAGAGTAGTGCAAGACAACTCATGTATTAAATAAGCACTTACTTGCTTATACAGCACTGAAGTTAACAACTGCATTTTACATTTCTGCTTTGGAGAACAAAGAGTACTTTGCTATAACAAAACCTGTTACTTTCTTTTCATAACAAACCTTTTCTGTTTGGTATGCTGCTGCCATTCTTTCTCTCTGCTAGTTTCTCTGTTTCTCTATCACACTTTTCAGGAACTAAGACCACACAACTTCTGTCCAGACTAACTTTGCAGTAGATGGAAAGATTACAACACATGCCTACTTACCTGCCAAAAAAAGTAAGCTCTTACATCCAGGAATAGATTGAGCAAAGCCATCCCTGCTCAGCAGTTTGAAGCCTGCATACATGCATTTAGACTAGAGAGAACTCCTTCCTCAAAGTGATTGAAACAGGAAAGACCACACCACAAGCCATCAAGGCTGATATAGCATCAAACAGCATTCTAAAACTGTTAGCTAAGTGTGCATAGTTAAAAGATGTGCAGAGCAAAAATAATTTTAGTCCTTCTGGTAGTCTTGGAAAGAAAAAAAAAAAGGAGAGGCCAACCAGAATAAAAGAAACAGAAGCCTGTTTGGTACACAATTATAGTAAGCATCCTGTCTCTAGATATTTACTTGCCTTCCACAGCCAAGGACTTGAAGACAGAATTCCTTAGACCCTATAAATCAAAAGCCACATAACTCAGATTTAAAAATGTCTTTTAAGTAGAAGAAAACCATCTCATTTTTATTTCACCTAAAAGTACTCAGACAAAAGGACAAAGGTTAAACAAATATCTTCCAGATACTTCAGTGGCAGAAGTAGTAGTCTTCTATTAGGCCCTCAACAGTCAGCAGCTAAAGGTACTTTATATACTTTAAATACAGCGCACCTCATAACATAAAGTAGTAGCACACTCAGTGCCTACTCCTCGAGAGCTCAATCAGAAAGGTTGTGAAACCCATGCAACAGCAGGTTCTCATCTTCAAGGACCAGAGTAAGTATTTATTTTTTCTTTTTAGTAAATATCATCAAACCACAGCTCTCCTTTGTCTTTCACATTCTTAATGGTCCTCCAAAGAAGCATTTTCCACCAAAAAGAATTTATAGTGTGAACTGACTATTGGGAAAAGATCCTTACGTTTTTGCCTATTTATGTCACACAGTAGTTTTTTTGCTGTCTTAGGGCACAACACAAGAGCCTTCTTTCTTCAAAGACAAGGTTTCAAGATGGCTACCAGGACTGCAGTTTAAGGAAGCTGCATAATTTTTCTTCCAGGTTACGTAGGAGGCTTGGGAACATGGGAGCAGAATTGTTTGGTAGTTTGCCTGCATGTATTTCCAGCTCTGTCTTTGCCTACAAGTCAGATTTTCATCAAAAATTAAACCTGAAGTAGTACTAGTTGCAAACCTCCATGAAAATCTGATACATGCAGCAAGCTTTCACACAAGACTAAAGACTTCTACAACAGTTAACTTATGGTTTTCTAAATTTACGTAAGTTGTTCCCTGGAAACACCACAGAACAGCAGCATAGCACTAATACAATTTCACCCAGGTTTTGTCTTTAATTTCCAAAACTACACATGGATGGAACACTAAACTTTCCATCTAAGCAGTACATTTATACTGAGCCACAGAAGAGCACAGATTCATGGAAGTATCATATGTAAGCATGTAGTTTGTGACTTCTACTTTTAATAGGTTGTTTAGCTCAGCAGTTCTATACTAACCTCTACAACCACAGGTAATCAGTATCAGTGCTGCAAGAAAATGTGCACACATATTTGGCAACCTATTCTTGCCATTCAACCTGTAAAAGCTAATTAAATGCAAATAAAACAATAAGTCTCTGAAACAGCCACTACAGTAGTGAAAGGCTGGGGAATAGCAAGAGTTTGTTGTTTTAGGAGAAGAAATGAGGGAAAGGGAGGATTTTGAAGAAAAAAACTTAGCTACAAAAACCCCAAAAACTTTGGATATTAAGCAGTGTCTTCATACAAATATTCGCTGACTTTACAGAAGAGATCTTTGAATCACACATTGAAAGCAAGTGGCAAACACAGGCATAAACTGTCATTTGGTTGCTGAACAGAAGAACAAAGTTATGAATTTGCTTCAGTATTTGTCTCCTGGAATTCACAGCTGCTTGGCTTCAATTTCCATCTGCAAAATGAATAATTTCCATTTTAGGAGACCAACTTGCAGGAGGTCAGAGCAATCTGGCTATACTTCATTACACATCATAGCTAGTTACAAGCTGAAAGAGCTGCTTGTGCCAGAATATGCACAAAATAAAACCTAAGTTTATCAAAGCAAATAAGTGTACCAGAACTTCATCAGCTGGGGCAAAAGTTGCACTGAACTTTACTACTGAGATTCAGCTACTACTGGTGAATTTTATATCTACTTCTAGCAGTTTTAGCTCAAGTGTTAGATGAAATTACAAATTAAATAATCCTATATCACACTAATGAAGAGTCAGGTTTTTGGCTTCACACGTTCAAAGACTTCTTTATCTCCAAATGCAGTGGCGTGTGCAATTCAACATATGTTTGCTGATTAGGAAGTGCAGAATACCCACTTTTCTCCTTTCCCACAGTCCTTTAAAAGAAGCCAGGAAAAAAGCATTACTGATCTACGGCACTAAGTGGAAGCATAAGTTGTTACAACTACTGGCATAAAACAAGAAAGAATTACTACAATACAGAAAATTCAGAATTGTTTCATTGTATCTAGCACACATTGAAATCACAGGTCAAAACCAAGTCAAACAAATTACAGAGTAGAAAATTAAAGCCTGCCAATTTGAACAATCTTGTAATAAAATTATAAATACTGCTGACATTCCCTTGAATTCCCAAGCTCAAAAAGAATACTGTCGAAGTTTATTGCAAAGATTCAGAGACGTAATTAAAGCCAAAATTTAAACTCTTTGTTTTATGGCTGAAGAGCACTATCAACGACCTAAGCACCTGTAGTATTCATTCAGTAACTCTAGTAAAACCAGTATGAAGACATGGTGATGTTACAGGTTTATTACATCACTACTATACACCTGAAGGTTCTAGAGCACACCTGCATATTCAGCCCTGAACACAAGGGATACCACAAGAGCCAAACTATATGGCAGGAGAAGATCTCCTCCTAATAGCTGCAAAAAAAAAAAGAAAAAAAGACACCCAAGACATTAAGAATTATTAACCATAAAACGTAACTTACTTTTAAAGTAGGAGAGAAGAAAAATATATACATTTACACCATAACCAGGACAATACCCAGTTTTAAAAATACACTACCACTTTTTGGAGTAGAATCAAAAAGTTCTTTAAGTGAAATGGATCAAAAAGTTGGACATCTCCAAGTACTTCTAAAACTAAGTAAACCATCAAAACCACTATGAGTTTGCTCTAATCTGTAACCTTCCGATACTTGCTGGTAAGTGAAACCAATTTCTGTTGCAAAAGTGTAATGTTTCTTGACCACAGCTGCTTGTAACTACAGCATCTTTTGCATGAGGTTTTCAGTGGGCTTTACTTCATATTGAAGCTCCTACAGCTTTTACCATAACCAGTCCAATGTGACCATTTGCACTCATTCAGTGAGATGCAGCACTTCCTTTTGATTCTTGCTTTTCTGGACATTACGTGTGACAGACACAAAAGGGTACACACCTGATGACAAGTCAAAAGCCTCAGGTTAAACAAGCTTCAGACCACATGTTCAAATCCAAGAGAGCAAAGTAGCCAGAACCACTGGCTCAAAACTGCAGAAACACACGCCCTGCTGGCTCAAGAGAGGACTTTCCTAGCATGTCAGACCAACCAATTTAGTCAGTAACCTGCAGTTCTATCCTATTTTTCGGTTTAGACACTGTGCCAGGTGTAATTTTCAAATTAGTTGCTGCTGTTATATCCCCTCTAGCCCCACAAAGAAAATGGGGCAGACACACTACTTTTCCCTAGTTACTCCAGCAGACCACCATCACTCTGCTACACATCATGTATTATTAGCACAGTCTTGTGAGCAAGAACTCCCTCCCATTCTGCATCCTCTGCTAAAATGGTAACAGTATTGTTATTGTATGAATAGTGCTTCAGGCAAGGAGTGAATCATACTTTTCCCTAAGATATTGACAACTTTTTGCAATATTTACTGGAGTGGTTACTAACTTTTTTTTCCAAGCACCCTGTTATCATGGAGTCAGATTACACCAACTGGTAATACTGAAGTCATTGGAATATCTGGAACTGAATCTTTCATTCAGAAAGCAAGGAGATTTCCAAAAATCTCTACACCAAGCTGTGCCTAAGCTGCACATACTATCTGCATCTTAACCTAAGATTTGAGAAGTTGCATATAAGAATCTTTCTTAAAGACAGAGCATTACTAAACTGGGATTTCACCCAGGCACAACTACAGGTTGGGCAGAGAAGTGATTGAGACTAGCACTGCAGAGAAAGACTTGGGGGTGATGCTTGATGAAGAACTTAAGCTCTCAGTGTGTGCTCGCAGCCCAGAAAACCAACCAAATCCCAGGCTGCATCCAAAGGAGCATGGCCAGCAAATCAATGGATGTGATTCACCCCCTCTATTCAGCTCCTGTGACACCTCACCTGGAGTACCATAGACAGTTCTGGAGCCCCCAACATAAGAAGGACATGGAACTGTTAGAGCAGGTCCAGCAAAAGGGGACTGGAGCACCTCCCCTAAGAAGACAGGTTGAGAGAGTTGGGCCTGTCAGCCTGGCATCCCAGAATCATTTCACAACCTACACACAGGCTGACAAAAGCAAGAATACACAGAAATCTTTTGTTCCAGTAACTGGCTTTACAGGAACAACTCACTGTGTTCTGCTATTCCTTACATTAAGCATCGTTAAAACATTCCAGAGTCAGAAACTTATCATGCACTCATGGGTTTGTGAGGATGGAGAGTCATCTTAGGGTATCCCAGTGAGGAGAAAGAAGAGCAGAGATGTAAAGATCCTGTGTCTCAATGGTTGCTGATAGTAATAAAGGAAACAAACCTGCAACAGACCTTTCTTGGAGGAAGAAATCCAAGTAAAGCACATGCTGGGTTTCCATAAGCACCAGCACCTTAAGCTCTCTACAGATGACTTGAATTCAGAGACTGTTTTTATAACTAAAAGTCCAAATAACTAATTAGTGCTGCTTATTTATTAAAACCTACTAGGCAGATGAATTTGATTGTCAAAATTCAGTTTCTATGACACAAGTAAAGCAAGGAGATAGGAGGACAGAAAAAGGGAAAGGGGGCCAATTTACCTGAATTAAAAAAAAATTTCTACCTCTGTCACTGTTTTATCTTAGGATCAGGAGACTGTTTTCCACCCAGTCTTTCCCTGTGCCCACCTTTATCTAGGTCATAGAACTTCTTAAGAGAGAAACGTATGCAACTGTGCAATGCAATACGGGTCTCATGAATCACAGGCAGCTACCAAAGATAAGTACAGAAGTGTATTGATAAAAAAAGTTAGTGATGTCACTCCTACTTAAGTGACACTCCTCAGTTTTACAGCCTATCATGAGCTCAACTGCCAAACATCTGAAGTTAGATTTTACACAATCTTTGTATTAGAAATTGAAGGTTCTGACCTAAAGTTTAATACCCAAGTAATATTTGAAATTTGAGCTGCAAAAAAAAAGCAGTCCAAATCAGTTGATTCAGGTTATTTGCTTAAATTCCACATAAGCACCTTCTAAGTACTAATAGAATGCAAAGCATGTTATCAAATACATTACCAGCAGTGAAACACAACAAAGCAAAATGAACAGGAAAAGAAACCAAGAAAAACAACAGGAAAATTCTCCCGTACGTCATTTATCTTAGGAAATAATATTAGATAGTCACAGAGAAGAAATGAGGAGTGCTCAAAATCCTAGAAAAAATTAAAACAAAACCTTCCAAATGCAGTCATAAGAGCTTCTGTCTTGAAAAGACTAAGTAATTGCTACTATCTATGCAGGTAAGCAAATAGCTGCTGAGATACAAAGTCCCAGAAGGATCTCCAAAAAGGGGGAACATCAGCTCTTCAAGCAAACAAGTCAGTCATATCTCTGTGTAGCTGATGACAAATGATGTCACTGAGGAAACTGTAGTCTGATGCCAAAGCTTCTTAATAGAAAGTTACTTTTAAGTACTCTTTGGTCTTTCACTCTAAAGCCCCGTAGTTTGCATGCCTTCAACTTTTACTAATGTTTTTATTTATATGCAGTTTTATTTTGAGGGGTAAGTTTGTTCATTTTAAAGAAACCCCAAGACCCTACAAACAAACCTAAGGGCAAAACATCTTTAATAAGCCTACTATCATGCACATTTTCCCATGCCAGAGCTTTTATGGTTTTATGTTTTAATTCAGCACATGCACCTGACACTGCAGGTCACTTATTCTAAAAAAGGATGGCAAAAAATTGATAGCATCAAAAGCTTTTAAAATCCACTATTAATCATACATTTTGTTTTAGTAGGCTTTTCTGGCTTTTGTAAAGTGTTTATAAGTCAAACGGAAGCTGACACCCAATCATTGATCTTCCCTCAGGAACTGCCTCATATACACCCAGAAAAACCCTGTTTGTGTGTTCCTTGTACTAGAGAACCTACTAATGATTGATTACACTCCAGAAAGCTATGGTAACTCATTTGCAGGTAGAGCGATTCTCACATGGGTAGGCTTTTTGTGGAAAAAATTTCTAATAGTATGTATTTGAGCAGTCAAGTCTTAACAGTCACCTGATTGTAATTATAACAAATATCATTTGCAAGCTCAACACTTTTTTCCTATATTACAGAGTCCAGCAACCTCTTCAACTGCTGAGAAAACGATCGAGAAAGAGCTCCTCCACCCCCACATCTTACATAGGTAACTGATAAAACACTTTAAAAAATATATAATGTATCTTCAGGCATTCACACCAAGTCACCAAGTGGTTCGGTATTTTCCTTAAAAATGGTAGTTTTAAGATCACAACTGCTATATTTACACACAGCTATAGGTAAAACTTGGTTTATACAGTAACTTCATAAGCTTTCTTGGGAGTCTATTTAATAGATGAGGCCAAAGCCCACTTCCAGTATTTTACAAGTATATTAGAAGTGTTAAGCACAAGAGCCACTAGATCTGTTAAGTTAGTACTTTACAGAGATGGAGGAAGGCTGCTTCTCTTCCTAAGCCTACAAATACCCAATAAGTACTGTGACATATAAGTATTAGCATTCAGTACCACTATTACACATACACAAGCGTAGCTACAGAGACACACAAGCACCAAGCATTTCACCAGGCTGCCTGCGAGCAAGTAGAAAATGAGTGACCAGAAAGCCATGCCCAGAGAGATTCATAAACAAAAAGCCACTGACAGTCTCAGTCTTCGCACAACTCACTCTCTCTGCTCTGCTATACTCAGAAGCCAAGAAACCGACACTGTACAAAAATTCTTCTTTCACAGGTAAGTCACTACATTTTTAATTTTCTACTAAGCAGGAAGGAGACAAACTACAGGCTTCCCATGAAAAAAAATAAAATCTTTATTGTTAGGGCCTAAATAACTCAACTTGCTACAGTAGCTGAACAAAATAAGTGGTAGAAAATTGTGAAATCTGGCAAGCTTTCTAAAGACAATTTTATATGGCTTCATAGAAATGAGATTAATAACAAGAGTCCAAATTTGGCCCACAGACAATGCTCTCACCCCAATTTCCACTGTTCACTTTGATTAAAACCTAAGGTAAATAATTTTTTGCCCAAATTTGCTGCAAGTTCAGCATCTAAAGCACCAAAAACCATTTCCAAATAACAGAGTAACAAAACAAGTTTAAAAGATTTGACTTTTCATAATTAGATTAAAAAATAATGCTGGAATGACAATATTTTATAGAGTACAAGGAAGGTAATAAAACAGTTTTGCATTGTTTCATTGCTGGTATGGGGAGGCACACTTCTGGAAATTCTAATTGACTTAATTAAGATTATTCACTTAATTAAACCTACTTATTCAAGTATAATTGCATATATTTGTGAACATACTGCAAGCAACACCACTTTTGTTAAAACCTGGGACTACCCCAGGAAACTGAAATTCACATGAAAAGTGGCATTTATGTATTTCAGATCCCACAACACAGGCCAAGACTTGCACAAAATTCCAAGACATGCAAGAAACTTCAAACATTCAAGTGTGTCCATAAAAAACTCTAGCTACTCGTCTAGCTTCACTATCAGCACCGTAAACCAGAAAATTGCAAAACTAAATAATCACCCTAGAATTAAAATTTGCATAGTAATCACCACTGCTGGTTAACTGATCACATTAAAGCAAGATATCAGTGTTTGAACTCAAGACCCTGAATCAGAATCGTAACAGCAGGGCAGGGGTGTGGGGGGTGGAAATCTCAAAGGATATTTCAAAATGCTTTAAAAATAAAAGATAAAAAAAAATAAAAAACAAAATCAGTGAGAGCTGGCCCAGATAGAATGTTCTAATGTTAGAACCATTTCTAACAACTGAAGTTTACAGATAATTTAGTATCAAAATAGCTGGTTATGTGCTAGTTATAGACCAAATGCAAGTATTCAGAAAATAAAGTAGTATAGGAACTGTTTACTTGCAGTCTTGAAGACAAACCTACTTCTGTGTGTAGGCCCAAAATGAGGTTACATTTATTGGTCAAGATTGTCAGAGGTTTCACCCTCTTAAAGCCAACTCTACTCTTAACAGACCTTTAGAAACCTTTAGTCTAACAAATAGATTGTTAATGAGTAAGTGCTAACAGACTAAAGCATAAACGGGGAACAGTCTTGTTCAAAGACTTCATCATATTGCTCTAATTTGGGGTTTTTTTGTGACAGAACCATCAAAAGATTTGGTGTTTCCAGGATAAGCACAGACGTTGATTCAGTGAGCTCAAAAACCGACTGAAATAGAAAAGCTGCGCAGCAGCTCTTGCCAAAACAATATATTAAAAATCAAAATTAAAAAATCCAACAATGCTTCCCCCCTACCCTCAAGTACACTGATCATCTTTCACCTTCTTGTTCTATCTTACAGTTTTGAAACTACTAGAAAGGAAACAGCTGAGGAATGCTGCCACTCTTATGCCATGCTTTCCATTGACTGTCATTTCAGGAATGCATATAGGAAAGTAAAGGAGTTTGGAATGTCTCCACCCATCCAGCAGCATCAGAAGCTGCTCAGCTTATGGACAGGCCATGGCCATGTGAACTCCAGTTTGCATCTTACAGTTGCCCAGATCCTTGAAGAAAAATATACTGTTGAGCACTGACATAACAGTTGTTAAGCAAGTGTCCTCATATGCTGCATGTCTCACATGGTATAGTCTACATTTATACCACAATAGAGCAGTAAAGATGTAATTTACAATTTCTTGGTTGCAAGAATCCCAGAAAGGTGCACTCATGCTACCGTTGTCCACCACATTCCTTTCAGAGCATACTAGTTTGTCTAAGTCTAACTCATCTGAATATATCCTTGGACAAAATTTCAGTATTTGCTAGAACATGCGGATGTTCCTCAAGTTCACATGGTTTGAGTCCAGCCTCAGGAGACACAATTACAGAGAGAGAGGTTATCAGTTTTCTGGGCACTCAGTTTTTGAGAGGATTGCAGTGTCTTACTAGCCTAATTAATAACTCTGAGAAAGGGAGCAAGTGAGAGCATGAGGAAAGGGATAAACAAGAACTGGACAAGAGCCTGTCAAATCATCTATTCCAACTAAAATTTAGCATATATTCTTAAGCCTGGAACACAGATCCCTCAGAAGACTTAAGCGATATCTCAATTACTGACTGCTTCTGTCTCCTAGCCTCAGATTTAGTTAACACACTGAAATTTAGTAATTTGGTGAAAAATAGCATTCTTGCTACTACAATGTCAAGATCAAAACGGCCTTGACTCAACCATGTTCTCATCAGTTTTATTCATCAGTTTTGCTTTTTGATGACTGATCATGAAAAAGTATTCTAACAATACCAAAAATACACCAGAATACATGACATAAATCTTTACTACAAAGGCAGCATTAATGCTACAGTGCGATTCATATCTGTAGACCAGCAGAAACTCTCCCTGAGCATTCGCTTCAGTAAATACCAGCTGAATTCATCCTTACATCGGAATGCAGAACTCTTCCCCCATGACTAGCAAGTTTTAGAAATCTGTCAGTTATGCTGACATGAAAACCGGCTTTAAATACTTGAAATAATTTCTATATGCTAGAACTCACTTGGGTTATTCTATTTGTGCACAAGCTATATCCACAGCAATGAAAAGAAAACATCCCAGGTTCAAACTTGACAGACCACTCAGAAATAATAAACCAAAAAAGGTGAAGAGATGGCTACTTGTTTCTTTTATAAAGCACCAAGGAGAGTGCAATTTTTTTTGAATGCAGTGTTTAAATTTTTCACTATTATACATACAGTATTTTATGAAAAAAATCACACCTTTTTGCCCTCTTCTTGCCTCCATTTCAAAGAGAAAAAAAAAGGCAAAAAAAAAAACTTAGATGACAAGATCAGTAGGAAGTTAACAAGTATTTATTCTACAATCTGAACCTAGCTACTGTAACTACAGAGACAAAGATCTATAGCCCCCACAAGAACCAAATCCTATTTCAAAAAGGATTTTAAACAAATATGCCTCTGCAGTCTAACCACTGAGTGAAGTCAACATTACCATTATTTCAGGACTCCTTTTCTCTGTGCCTTGCTGCACAGAGAGAAAACTTTTTTTTAAAAAAAAATGCCACTAAAATAATACAAGCTAAGCAAATTACTCCAAAATTCTCAGTTGTAGAACATCTACAATGAGAATGTTAGAAGGTTTGGTGATTGGAAGGTTGCTTCCCCTCCAAAACTGTGAGACTACTAGGAGAGCTTTGAGCTATCTCCATGTCTTCCTTACTCTTGGTTGTTGGGTGCTGCTGCTATGATGCAAACACCCTAGAGTTCAAGACTGTAGCAAGCTGTTCTTTGCTCTTATGACTTGACATGCTGCACACGCTGTGGCCCCAGCTCAAATACATGACCCATGTTATCATTCATCAAAAAGGATCCCAACAGTGTGACTTAATGCTCTCTTCTCAAGTTCTAAGGCAAAGGGATCTACTGCTGGTAGATTTTATGTCCCTTTTGTATCACTCAGTGTTTGAAAGGGTTTACCAAGAATAGTTGATGCCAACTGTAATGATACTCGTTACCATATCAAGTACTAAGAACATGCCATAAGAAGTCCTGACAGAAATTTTCACATACACAATTGCAGAAACTCCTGCAAAGGAAGATACTTTTTATCTAAGAAATATATCCCATTTAACCCAAGGGAAATATTAAGACAGCAATAGCTGTCCTTTCTCAGAAACAGTAAGTGTTCCGTGAAACACACAGTACTATAATTACTACTGAGGGATCAATACAGTAGAGTCCTAAAACAGTGGCATCAAATCAAAACTTCTGCTTAACGCTGCATACTGCTCTGCCTGCAAACTAATATAAAACTATAATGTTGGTAAAACAGTCTCACCTTCATATTCAATTTAGTACTTTAACAGTTGCAGAAAAACTCTATTTGATACAGAGAAATAGCCTTTCAGGAACTTTGCTTAATTAAACCATACTCGTCCCGGACAAAAAAGGAGCACATGAATCCCTCATCAAGGAGTAGCGGCCCTCACCAGTAACATCCCCTACAGGTACTCTATGAACCCCATGCTCGAACAGTCAAGACAATTTCCCTTATCTTACCTCCAAAGTAATACCTTTCCCAGGAAGAAGCCAGACCAAGACAGCAGGACATGCTCTTTTCACATTATGTGGTAGAATTAGGCTGCAGGAGTCACCTTCTCACCAGAGAGAATGAGGTCAAAAACCAGATTACCACCTCCTAGGTCTGAGCAGCCTCAAAGAGAAGAGGCAGTCCAAAAGCAGGCTGGATAAATTGTCATACCTAACCACAGCCTAATCTCAGCCACTTTCTTTATCAAGAGCAGGCAGGTACTCCATAATGCACATCTCATACTCCCAGGGGAGCAGCATGCACAGGAAGTCCAGGCTTCCAGGAAATCGGCCACATCATGGTCCCTCCCCACCACATACAGCCTTCCCATGGTGCTGTCCAGAAAGGGTGGGCTCCTCTTTCCTGTACAAAGCTCCATGTAACTTTGCTAGACAAACTACTTTCAGTCACTTAAGCAAAAAATTCCAGTCAGAGTTAGTGAACCAAGTTAGTGAACCATTTCCCCCTCATGGAAGCCAGGGAAAGAAGAAGAGAGTTCAAACTCTGAGGAAGGACAGGTGTTAAGCTTTCAGGATGACAGAACTGAATCCTGCTTTAAGTATGCCTGTCCTAGAAGGGCCCAGGTTTTATTGCAACAGTATATAGACCCTTTTTAACATTGTATCAGACTACGCTACTTTTACCCGTCCACTCTGCAGAAACTAATAATCTGCGAGGTCAACAGCTGACCTTTGGGCTTCTTTTTTCTCAAGTTCCCCTTACATTCAATTGTTAAGGCAGATTAGAAGAGCTGCACTTTCTTTAAGTTAGATCTCGCCCTGCATGACAACTGGCTGGGAAGGCAACATTCAAAACTAATCAGCGCCAATTTACACTAAAGTAATGCATTGCAAACACTGTAAACATTGACATCTGATTGTAAATTTAAGGTCTAATTTAAAAGTAAGTTTCCTGGTCTTACAGACACAAACACAACATGTATATAATGCATATAATACATACTATCCTGCTGCAATTACAATGCACATGTCTGAGACAAAAATGGTATACAGTTTTGTCCTTCGTGCTGAGAACTTGCGCTAGAACAAATTCTTAAAGCAAGTAACATTTGACAACATCACATACAGAAATAATAATCATCACATAACAACAAATTTTTCCCCTTCTGCAAAATCTCAAAGAAATTTAATTGACTTATCCTCAGATACAATGCATTCATTTATGCACATGCAAACAAACCAAAATCATTCACTGGTAGTGTCAAGAGATGAAGCAAGCACCTACATATACACTCTCCCGCCTTCCATTTCTGAGCTACCAAGTGAACTGTAATTTTTTTCTTTCCCTTATGCATAAAGAGAAACAATTCCACATAAAGCCTTCTGATGGTGATAGCATTCTACCTCACCGACAGAGGAAAAGCTTAGCTAATGGCTTTAGTAACAAAGTTTGATGCTCTACTAAAGACAAGAGCTGAAGTTTACCAGAATTTAAAGATCAATGGTACTTTCCCCCTCAGCATTTCTAACTACCTGGGCCATGAAAAGAAAACACAGGTTAAGCCTCCTCCTATAACTGCCATATGTATCAGGGAAATCAAAAGCTAAATAGTATATTAAATATTTAATTCTACTGCTATTTCAGATACATGCATTCGCTCTCAATAACTGCAAAAAAACCCCAAACCAAACAACAAGATGGGAGACAAAAAGAACAACCCAAAAAGGCACAATCATTTTATCTTTGCTGAGATAAATTTATTCCTGTGAAGCACTAATGTCTACATGGGATCTGAGAGACACACAAAACAGAAAAACAACAAACCAAAAAAACACAAAGCAACAGCAAACCACAGCATTCTTGAACTCAACAACATGGACTTTGACACAATTGACATCAGTCAGTCAAAACTGCGAGGAAAAATGACAAGTTTCTGAAGTTTCCTTTGAGAATAGACACAGCTTGGCTTACATCACAGCCAAATCTGATTAAATGAATCCATGTAATAGGCTGTATCATGTGTGATTTGCACCTTTTATATGACATATTAGAAGAAAATAATATTTATTGATAATAACAAAGTAAAACCATTCCGAGTTGGTAATAGGCAGGAACTTGCTATATGTCTTTTTTTTTCTTTAATATCAACAGTCAACGTTCATTTACTGGACTGCCTCAAGAAGTTTACAACTTCACAACTGACCTTCTTATTTGCTTTCAGTATCATAAAATCAGAAAAGGCCCTTTGGTATCACTAAAGGAGGGGAGAGGGGAGAGGAGGTGAATGCGTAAGAATTTTAGCAGTGATGTAAACCTTTGCTTCTGTTTCCTTAAACTCTTCCCTTCCAAACTGCAAGCTGACTACAGGGAAAAAGAAGGGGACAATAAGCTCAGAACTATCCTGATGAAAACACTGTTGTATATAGTATCAAAGACATTTGGAAAATGCCATCTGGACTTCGTAAAGAGAGATAACGCCATCTCTTATTCTAACAATAGAGTTGAACCAAACGTCATCCTTTCCTACCAATCACTGAAGTACAGTAACTTGCAGACCCAAGGATCTAACCAGTTAAGGTATGACTTCTAATACAGAGCTCCCTGGAAACATGAAGCAATCACAACTTGATTAGAGAAGGATAAATAGATAAAACTCGCACTGAAGTGACAGGCTAGCCTGCAGTCAGGTAACCATGCTGCAGTAACATGCTGACAGGCTTAACCACAACACAAATTCATTCTTCCAGTTCAGTTCACAACTGAAAGTAAACCAACACCCTTTACAGGAGAGCAAGTGACAACATACACAGGAAATGGAGCAAAGAGTCATAGCGTTTTGTATCTTATGTTCAGAAAGGGATTCTATCCAGTGCTGCAGGGCAATTTATGTATTTGTAGAGCCTCACATCCTTGAAAAAACTATATGGGACAGAGAAACCCCCCCACCATCTCGTTTTCGTTTAATGTAAGAAAAGCGCTGTACAAAAACAATATCCTAACTACCTCACCTCTTCATTTTAAGAAGATTTCTACTTGATCAACCTATATCGTATAATCATTAAGACTTCTTTTTTAAACTACTGATGAACTTCTAAAATTAAGAAAATGAAGCTAGCCTGACAAAGATAATTTTCTGCTTTCCAGATAGTCAGTGAATCTAATATTGAGTGGAAGCTTTTGGCCTCCTAGAGAAAAAAACCATTCAGGCAAACCCGCATTATCTCCGGATTGCCACAGCCTTTCCTTATTTGGCTAACGTTTTGAGATTCCAATCAGACTGCTATGAAGTTCAACATGCACAAAGCATCCATTTTGAGGAAACTTCACAGCCAGTTTCTCTTCCATTCCCCTTCTGCCCCAAGTGAAAGTTACCTCTCTCGGCACCCACCCCCTCCCACATACCCACGCCACAACAAAGCCACATGGATTGCGTTTTTTACTACTTTCCAACGCACGGAAGAAAAAAGCAAGAGCCTTGCTCCCCATGAAGTTCAGCTCTCGCACTGCGGCGGGAGCCGTCGGTAACGAAAACAAGCAGCCCCTAACTGATAGGCGTTTCTATATAAGGAACAAAACACTGGTTCCCCATAGAAACCGGAGAGAAATAGATGATCCACACGCCCGCTCGCACGCACGAGCGGCGTTTAATCGGCTCAGTTGCTTTGGGAACACAGGGAGCCGGGAACTGCTACCGGGATCGCGGGCCAGGGGCCGCGGGGAAAGCGCCCCCCGAGGGCCGGCCTGCCTCACCTGCGGCCACCCCCGGGCCGGGGCCACCGGCACCCAGCGCCCCCCGGCCCCGGGGCACGACCCGCTTTCCCGGCCCTTCCAGGGAGTCGCTGCCCACAGGGGAAAGCGAAAGAAGGTCAGCGGCCCCTCCTCCCCGCCGGCGGAGAGGCCCAGCCGCCCCTGCCGAGGCGAGGCCCGGCCCGCGGGGAGGGGGCGCAGCCCTCCGCCCCCGGGGCCCGC